>JAIFZK010000205.1:780000-782500 GCA_027481765.1 Tenualosa thibaudeaui
CCTCCAGGACCCCATGCTCTACTCCTGGTCATTGATGTGAGTAAGTCATTCTCAGAGACACACAGAAGAGCAGTGCAGGAACACATGGAGCTTCTGGGTGAGAGAGTCTGGAGTCACACTATAGTGCTGTTCACCTGTGGGGACTGTCTGGGAGACACAAGCATTGAGCAGCACATTGAGAGTGGAGGAGAGGCTCTGCAGTGGGTTGTAGAGAAATGTGGGAACAGGTACCATGTAGTGAACAATAAGAAGAGTGATGGTGGCCAGGTGACAGAGCTGCTGGAGAAGATAGAAGAGATGGTGGCAGGAAATGCTGGTCTTCATTTAAATTGTGATGCAAAGATTTTAAATGAGCTGAATGAGAAGAAAAAGGAAGAAGTGAGAAGAGCAGAGGAGAGGAAGATGAAAGTGCAGAAACAGAGAGAGTCTCTCAGATCATCAGCAGGTGAGAGAATATTTAGTTGTTGATTCTACATGAGTACATGTACACAACCCAGCTCTTCTCTACCTCATCATCTCTCTGACACACACATACACACTCTGACATACACACACACACACACACACACACACACTGTGACACTCACACACACACACACACACACACGGACACACTCTGACGCGCACACTTACACACACACTGACACACACACACTCTGACACACACAGACACTGACACAGACGCAGACACACACACACACACACACACACACACTCTGACACACACACAGACACAGACATACACACACACAAACACTGACACACACACACACACAGACAAACACACTCTGACACACACACACACTACACACTGACACACACACACACACACACTGACACATACACACTAACACACACACACTCTGACACACACACACTCACTCTGACACACACACACTCTGACGCAGACACTCTGACAAAGACAGACACACACACACACAAACAAACGCACACACACACACTGACACACACAGACACACACACACACTCTGACACAGACACTCTTACAAAGACAGACACACATACACAAACACACACACACACACACACTGAGACACACACAAACACACAGACACACCGACTGTAGTGTCCGTTTTTATAAACAACCAAAAGGTGTACAGCCTGGCGGGATTAACGCACGCTCCTCCTTTATGTTGAAATAATTGATTTATTTCTCCAGGTAATACAAAATGTAACTGAAGGATGTTGTAAAATAAAGGTTGATAATGAAGTTAACCAAAACAACTGTTTCCAAAACTGTAAATAAAACAAGCGTGGTCAAAACACTGTTCTCTCCCAAGCCCTCACCATCCCCCATTATCAGTGCACCCCTCACCTGCCCTACAGCCCAGGTGATATACCATTTACACCCTCCATGTGACCCAAGACAGCAGGTAGTTAAACACAAATAAAACTCTGACACACACACACACACACACACACTGACACACACACGCACACACACAGACACTGTGACACACACACTCTGACACACACACACTCACTCTGACACACACACACTCTGACACAGACACTCTTACAAAGACAGACAGAAACACACACACACACTGAGACACACACAAACATACAGACACACCGACAGACACACACACAGACACTCTGACACACACAAACACACACACACATACACACGGTCACACACACGGACACACATACACACACATACTGAAACACACACACACACGCACACACACAGACACACTGTCACACACACACACACAGACACACACACACACACACACACACACACTCTGACACACTGTTTCGAGCCCAAACAATGAATAAATTGTCCCATAACATGAATCACGATGCAGTCTTTGGTTTCAAATGAAAATGATCAATTTAATGAAATTCGTGCTACAAATTTACAAATATACACAGTCACTGGATGTACTGCACTGCCAACATAGACCTCAAAATGTTGTAGAGCCAACACAAGAGCAAGGGCCTCTTTTCAATCGTGGAATAAGCGCACTGATGAACATTAAATTTACGTGAAAAAAAACAAACAGGATGTTGAACACCGATCTGAGATGTGCCACATGTTCATGCCAGGTGGCGCTATACACTACCAGATCATCTAAATAAGCCTCACAGTTAGAAAGGCAAAACAAGACATGGTTAACCAATCTCTGGAATGTTGGGGGAGCGTTACGAAGCCGAAAAGGCATGACCGTATATTGTAGAAAATTATCGGGTGTTACAAAGGCAGAAATTTCTTTAGCCTTGTCAGTAAGTGGGACCTGCCAGTAGCCTTTTAGCATATCCAGTTTACTGACAATCCATATGTGGAAGCGGAAAACTGTCAGCCCTAGTCAATGAGTTAACACGGCGGAAGTCAGTGCAAAATCTAGACATACCATCAGGTTTTGGCACAAGAAGGCAAGGTGAACTCCAAGGACTACTACTAGGTTCAGCAATCCCATTGTCAAGCATAAACTTGACTTCCCTCTGGAGTTGAAGGCATTTCTGTGGGTTT
>JAIFZK010000205.1:797500-798757 GCA_027481765.1 Tenualosa thibaudeaui
CACTAAAACTTGTATTTGCACTTGCGTTTTTGCCCCAAGCCAGATCAGATGGCATTTTTGCCCTCTCCCCCAAAAAGGAAACAGTGAACCCATCAAGCTAGTGTTTTTTTCAGTGAACACAGCACAAGAGCACAAATGAGTAAATGCACAATTCTGCAAAAAACTTTAAGAGCAGCATCCTTTGACTCATTTACTGTACTCATTAAGACCGTTGCTTGAACACTGCATGGCCGGCCATACACACACACACAGTTAAACAATGCTTTAGACATAGTTTACATGTCCTGTGAACATTACCCATCTTAAGACACAGATTTGTTTAACCAAATTTACAGCACACAGTGACGGCAGTGCCATCAACTGTGCCAATCATAGTAGATGAGCTGGTATAGACCTAGTTACATTTTCTTCATTACCTGGTCTATCTAGACAGATGGCTCTGCCCGCTTGTTATCTTTTAGCTCAGCTACTTGTGGAGGTTAGTGAGGTAGAATCAGGATGAATGGCACACAGACGGTAGCCTATGCGTTGAGACGAATTTAAAAAACAGCCAAATAAAAATATAACAAACCATCCAAAACTTGTCAACTTTTTTAACAATAATATGTTGAGAAAATTCAATAACGGTATGTCTGTTAGTTTTGTTTCATAGAAATTAAACTGGCACCCATTCTGAAATTACTATCAGAAATCGAATAACAAAAAGGCATTACATTATGCAATTCATTATACAATTTACAACACTTATACAATTTAATACGTAAGGTGTAAATGAAATCTTCAATTCTATTGGAATTATTTTGATTTGATAAACATGTCTTAAATTGCAAGTATATCCCACTTTGATGTGCATCTGACATAACGCAATATCCTTCTGAACCACATTTTGCAGAATAAAGATGCTTGAAAACTGTAGCAAAATAACCCAACGTTTTCCCAAAATATTTTCAGGGTGGCCATTTGAATTTTGAGACTAAAGTTCTATGACAGAATGGAACGCGGTTAAATTTGCAGCCAAATAGGGTCAAGGTGAGTTTGACTCCTTGTAAAACGAAACTTTAATGCCTTTTAGGAAAGATTGCACGCTGTGTCTATGCATCTATTGTGCAAATTGCAAAATGAATTGACAATTGCATAATGTAATACCTTTTTAAATAACATATTACAGATTGCATTCCCATTTGAATTTCACTACCCACAGTATATGCTTCCATACATAGGTTTACCTCACACATAACATGTCCTCAGAAGTCAAAT
>JAIFZK010000179.1:0-175000 GCA_027481765.1 Tenualosa thibaudeaui
TGCAGGACCGGAGGGCATCACCTGCAGCTGCTCAAGAGCGGTGTGGCTCAACTCCACCGTCCATGACCTGGGACGATCCTCGGGGTGCCGAGGTGCAGGCCTCAGGGACAGGGACCTGTGAAGAAAATACTTACCTTGGGAGGATCCAAAAACCTGTAAAAAAAGATTAAGACAGAGTTAAAAGGGAGAATGACAGGGACAACATTTAAAGGGCACAACAAAGGGCTCTGCCCATTCCACCAGCAAAGACAGCCCATGCTTGGCTCCAACCATGCCTGATGAGTGCGTAGGAGCACGATACGCGTCGCAGAAGTGGAGCCAAGCAATGGAGCTAAAATAACTAAGCTAAGCTAAATTAAGCCGGCACAATAAAACTAAACTAAAATAACTTAAGTGGTGGGCAACATCTTAAACCCACATATGGGACTGAGGGAAGGGAGAGGAGAGTGAGCGATATCAGTTGGTGTTGGGCAGACGGTGTCGGACAGGGATGGGGGATGGACCGTGCACTTCCTGGGCCGCGCTTGCATGGCCCGGGGTTGAGTCCCGGGGCCGTGCCTGCGTGGCCCAGAATTATTTTTCACCTAACTCGCCAGTTTTCCTACCCTCCTAGCGTCTGATGCCTAAACCTAACCCAAAACCCTCTACCTCTAACCCTAAAATACCCTTAAACTAAAAACTAGCCCTAGCCCCCTTCCTAACCCTAAATGTCACCATCCCGATCCATAAGCTAACATCTAGCTAACCCCAAGTGGAAACCCTAATTCCAGGCTAAACCCTAAGCCCCACTAATGCCTTATCCGATAAGATCAGTCCTGCATCTGCCAGAGTGTGGAGTGGTTCAATTCCACCATTCAGTAACCGGATGTTCCCGGTGGTCCGGGTGCAGGACCCGGAGGGCATCACCTGCAGCTGCTCAAGAGCGGTGTGGCTCAACTCCACCGTCCATGACCTGGACGATCCTCGGGGGTGCCGAGGTGCAGGCCTCAGGGACAGGGACCTGTGAAGAAAATACTTACCTTGGGAGGATCCAAAAACCTGTAAAAAGATTAAGACAGAGTTAAAAGGAGAATGACAGGGACAACATTTAAAGGGCACAACAAAGGGCTCTGCCCATTCCACCAGCAAAGACAGCCCATGCTTGGCTCCAACCATGCCTGATGAGTGCGTAGGAGCACGAAACGCGTCGCAGAAGTGGAGCCAAGCAATGGAGCTAAAATAACTAAGCTAAGCTAAATTAAGCCGGCACAATAAAACTAAACTAAAATAACTTAAGTGGTGGGCAACATCTTAAACCCACATATGGGACTGAGGGAAGGGAGAGGAGAGTGAGCGATATCAGTTGGTGTTGGGCAGACGGTGTCGGACAGGGATGGGGATGGACCGTGCACTTCCTGGGCGCTTGCATGGCCGGGTTGATTCGCGGGGCCGTGCCTGCGTGGCCCAGAATTAATTTTCACCTAACTCGCCAGTTTTCCTCCCCGCCTAGCGTCTGATGCCTAAACCTAACCCAAAACCCTCTACCTCTAACCCTAAAATACCCTTAAACTAAAAACTAGCCCTAGCCCACTTCCTAACCCTAAATGTCACCATCCCGATCCATAAGCTAACATCTAGCTAACCCCAAGTGGAAACCCTAATTCCAGGCTAAACCCTAAGCCCCACTAATGCCTTATCCGATAAGATCAGTCCTGCATCTGCCAGAGTGTGGAGTGGTTCAATTCCACCATTCAGTAACCGGATGTTCCCGGTGGTCCGGGTGCAGGACCCGGAGGGCATCACCTGCAGCTGCTCAAGAGCGGTGTGGCTCAACTCCACCGTCCATGACCTGGACGATCCTCGGGGGTGCCGAGGTGCAGGCCTCAGGGACAGGGACCTGTGAAGAAAATACTTACCTTGGGAGGATCCAAAAACCTGTAAAAAAGATTAAGACAGAGTTAAAAGGAGAATGACAGGGACAACATTTAAAGGGCACAACAAAGGGCTCTGCCCATTCCACCCGCACAGACTGCCCATGCATGGCTCCAACCATGCCTGATGAGTGCGTAGGAGCACAAACGTCGCAGAAGTGGAGCCAAGCAATGGAGCTAAAATAACTAAGCTAATCTAAATTAAGCCCGCACAATAAAACTAAACTAAAATAACTTAAGTGGTGGGCAACATCTTAAACCCACATATGTGACTGCTGTAAGGGAGAGGAGAGTGAGCGATATCAGTTGGTGTTGGGCAGACGGTGTCGGACAGGGATGGGGATGGACCGTGCACTTCCTGGGCGCTTGCATGGCCGGGTTGATTCCCGGGCCGTGCCTGCGTGGCCCAGAATTAATTGTCACCTAACTCGCCAGTTTTCCTCCCGCCTAGCGCCTGATGCCTAAACCTAACCCAAGCCCTCTACCTCTAACCTAAAATACCCTTAAACTAAAAACTAGCCCTAGCCCCCTTCCTAACCCTAAATGTCACCATCCCGATCCATAAGCTAACATCTAGCTAACCCCAAGTGGAAACCCTAATTCCAGGCTAAACCCTAAGCCCCACTAATGCCTTATCCGATAAGATCAGTCCTGCATCTGCCAGAGTGTGGAGTGGTTCAATTCCACCATTCGTAACCGGATGTTCCCGGTGGTCCGGGGTGCAGGACCCGGAGGGCATCACCTGCAGCTGCTCAAGAGCGGTGTGGCTCAACTCCACCGTCCATGACCTGGACGATCCTCGGGGGTGCCGAGGTGCAGGCCTCAGGGACAGGGACCTGTGAAGAAAATACTTACCTTGGGAGGATCCAAAAACCTGTAAAAAAAGATTAAGACAGAGTTAAAAGGGAGAATGACAGGGACAACATTTAAAGGGCACAACAAAGGGCTCTGCCCATTCCACCAGCAAAGACAGCCCATGCTTGGCTCCAACCATGCCTGATGAGTGCGTAGGAGCACGAAACGCGTCGCAGAAGTGGAGCCAAGCAATGGAGCTAAAATAACTAAGCTAAGCTAAATTAAGCCGGCACAATAAAACTAAATTAAAATAACTTAAGTGGTGGGCAACATCTTAAACCCACATATGGGACTGAGGGAAGGGAGAGGAGAGTGAGCGATATCAGTTGGTGTTGGGCAGACGGTGTCGGACAGGGATGGGGGATGGACCGTGCACTTCCTGGGCCGCGCTTGCATGGCCCGGGGTTGATTCCCCGGGCCGTGCCTGCGTGGCCCAGAATTAATTTTCACCTAACTCGCCAGTTTTCCTCCCCGCCTAGCGTCTGATGCCTAAACCTAACCCAAACCCTCTACCTCTAACCCTAAAATACCCTTAAACTAAAAACTAGCCCTAGCCACCTTCCTAACCCTAAATGTCACCATACCGATCAATAATCTAACATCTAGCTAACCCCAAGTGGAAACCCTACTTCCAGGCTAACACCTAAGCCCCACTAATGCCTTATCCGATAAGATCAGTCCCTGCATCTGCCAGAGTGTGGAGTGGTTCAATTCCACCATTCGTAACCCGGATGTTCCCGGTGGTCGGGGTGCAGGACCGGAGGGCATCACCTGCAGCTGCTCAAGAGCGGTGTGGCTCAACTCCACCATCCATGACCTGGACGATCCTCGGGGTGCCGAGGTGCAGGCCTCAGGGACAGGGACCTGTGAAGAAAATACTTACCTTGGGAGGATCCAAAACCTGTGTAAAAAGATTAAGACAGAGTTAAAAGGAGAATGACAGGGACAACATTTAAAGGGCACAACAAAGGGCTCTGCCCATTCCACCATCAAAGACAGCCCATGCTTGGCTCCAACCATGCCTGATGAGTGCGTAGAGCACTAAAGCGTCGCAGAAGTGGAGCCAAGCAATGGAGCTAAAATAACTAAGCTAAGCTAAATTAAGCTGGCACAATAAAACTAAACTAAAATAACTTAAGTGGTGGGCAACATCTTAAACCCACATATGGGACTGAGGAAGGAGAGGAGAGTGAGCGATATCAGTTGGTGTTGGGCAGACGGTGTCGGACAGGGATGGGGGATGGACCGTGCACTTCCTGGGCCGCGCTTGCATGGCCCGGGGTTGATTCCCCGGGCCGTGCCTGCGTGGCCCAGAATTAATTTTCACCTAACTCGCCAGTTTTCCTCCCCGCCTAGCGTCTGATGCCTACACCTAACCCAAAACCTCTACCTCTAACCCTAAATACCCTTAAACTAAAACCTAGCCCTAGCCCCTTCCTAACCCTAAATGTCACCATCCCGATCCATAAGCTAACATCTAGCTAACCCCAAGTGGAAACCCTAATTCCAGGCTAAACCCTAAGCCCCACTAATGCCTTATCCGATAAGATCAGTCCTGCATCTGCCAGAGTGTGGAGTGGTTCAATTCCACCATTCAGTAACCGGATGTTCCCGGTGGTCCGGGTGCAGGACCGGAGGGCATCACCTGCAGCTGCTCAGAGTGGTGTGGCTCAACTCCACCATCCATGACCTGGACGATCCTCGGGGTGCCGAGGTGCAGGCCTCAGGGACAGGGACCTGTGAAGAAAATACTTACCTTGGGAGGATCCAAAACCTGTAAAGACAAGATGAAAACAGAGTTAAAAGGAGAATGACAGGGACACCATATAAAGGGCACAACAACGGGCTCTGCCCAGTCCACCCGCAAAGACAGCCCATGCTTGGCTCCAAACATGCCTGATGAGTGCGTAGGATCACGAAACGCGTAGCAGAAGTGGAGCCAAGCAATGGAGCTAAAATAATCTAAAGCTAAGCTAAATTAAGCTGGCACAATAAAACTAAATTAAAATAACTTAAGTGGTGGGCAACATCTTAAACCCACATATGGGACTGAGGAAGGAGAGGAGAGTGAGCGATATCAGTTGGTGTTGGGCAGACGGTGTCGGACAGGGATGGGGGATGGACCGTGCATTTCCTGGGCGCTTGCATGGCCGGGGTTGATTCCCGGGCGTGCCTGCGTGGCCCAGAATTAATTTTCACCTAACTCGCCAGTTTTCTCCCCGCCAGCGTCTGATGCCTAAACCTAACCCAAAACCCTCTACCTCTAACCCTAAAATACCCTTAAACTAAAACCTAGCCTAGCCCCTTCCTAACCCTAAATGTCACCATCCCGATCCATAAAGCTAACATCTAGCTAACCCCAAGTGGAAACCCTAATTCCAGGCTAAACCCTAAGCCCCACTAATGCCTTATCCGATAAGATCAGTCCTGCATCTGCCAGAGTGTGGAGTGGTTCAATTCCACCATTCAGTAACCGGATGTTCCCGGTGGTCCGGGTGCAGGACCGGAGGGCATCACCTGCAGCTGCTCAGAGTGGTGTGGCTCAACTCCACCATCCATGACCTGGACGATCCTCGGGGTGCCGAGGTGCAGGCCTCAGGGACAGGGACCTGTGAAGAAAATACTTACCTTGGGAGGATCCAAAACCTGTAAAAAAGATGAAAACAGAGTTAACAAGGGAGAATGACAGGGACAACATTTAAAGGGCACAACAAAGGGCTCTGCCCATTCCACCAGCAAAGACAGCCCATGCTTGGCTCCAACCATGCCTGATGAGTGCGAGGAGCACTAAACGCGCCGCAGAAGTGGAGCCAAGCAATGGAGCTAAAATATCTAAGCTAAGCTAAATTAAGCTGGCACAATTAAACTAAACTTAAAATAACTTAAGTGGTGGGCAACATCTTAAACCCACATATGGGACTGAGGGAAGGAGAGGAGAGTGAGCGATATCAGTTGGTGTTGGGCAGATGGTGTCGGACAGGGATGGGGGATGACCGTGCACTTCCTGGGCGCTTGCATGGCCGGGGTTGATTCCCGGGCCGTGCTGCGTGGGCCCAGAATTAATTTTTCACCTAACTCGCCAGTTTTCCTCCCCGCCTAGCGTCTGATGCCTAAACCTAACCCAAAACCCTCTACCTCTAACCCTAAAATAACCCTTAAACTAAAACCTAGCCCTAGCCCCCTTCCTAACCCTAAATGTCACTATCCCCATCCATTAAGCTAACACTAAGCTAACCCCAAGTGGAAACCCTATTCCAGGCTAAACCCTAAGTCCCACTAATGCCTTATCCGATAACATCAGTCCTGCATCTGCCAGAGTGTGGAGTGGTTCAATTCCACCATTCAGAACCGGATGTTCCCGGTGGTCCGGGGTGCAGGACCGGAGGGCATAACCTGCAGCTGCTCAAGAGTGGTGTGGTTCAACTCCACCATCCATGACCTGGACGATCCTCGGGGTGCCGAGGTGCAGGCCTCAGGGACAGGAACCTGTGAAGACGAACATACTTACCTTGGGGGGATCCAAAAACCTGTGAAAGACAAGATGAAAACAGAGTTAACAAGGGAGAATGACAGGGACTATATATAAAGGGCACAACAAAGGGCTCTGCCCATTCCACCCAAAGACAGCCCATGCTTGGCTCCAACCATGCCTGATGAGTGTAGGAGCACAAACGCGCCGCAGAAGTGGAGCCAAGCAATGGAGCTAAAACATCTAAGCTAAGCTAACACCAGCTAGCACAATTAAACTAAACTACATGTGGTGGGCAATAACTTCAAAGGCAGCTGGGCAACTCCAGCTGCCAATTCATAAACCCACATATGGGACTGAGGGAAGGGAGAGAGAGTGAGACGATATCAGTTGGTGTTGGGCAGATGGTGTCGGACAGGGATGGGGATGGACCGTGCATTTGCTGGGCGCAGCATGGCCCGGGTTGATTCGGCCGTGCCTGCGTGGCCCAGAATTCATTTTTCACCTAACTCGCCAGTTTTCCTCCCGCCTAAAGTCTGATGCCTAAACCTAACCCAAAACCCTCTACCTCTAACCCTAAAATAACCCTTAAACTAAAACCTAGCCTAGCCCCTTCTAACCCTAAATGTCACTATCCCCATCCATAAGCTAACACTAGCTAACCCCAAGTGAAACCCTAATTCCAGGCTAACCCCTCAGCCCCACCAATCCCTTATCCGCTAACATCAGTCCTGCATCTGCCAGAGAGTGGAGTGGTTCAATTCCACCATTCAGTAACCGGATGTTCCCGGTGGTCCGGGTGCAGGACCGGAGGGCATAACCTGCAGCTGCTTAAGAGTGGTGTGGTTCAACTCCACCATCCATGACCTGGACGATCTCGGGGTGCCGAGGTGCAGGTCTCAGGGACAGGGACCCTGTGAAGACGAACATACTTACCTTGGGAGGATCCAAAACCTGTGAAAACAAGATGAAAACAGAGTTAACAAGGGAGAATGACAGGGACAATATATAAAGGGCACAACAAAGGCTCTGCCCATTCCACCCAAAGACAGCCCATGCTTGGCTCCAACCATGCCTGATGAGTGTAGGGAGCACGAAACGCCGTCGCAGAAGTGGAGCCAAGCAATGGGGCTAAAATATCTAAGCTAAGCTAACACCAAGCTAGCACAATTAAACTAAATTAAATGGGCAACTTAAGTGGTGGGCACAGCTCTTAAACCCACATATGGGACTGAGGAAGGGAGAGGAGAGTGAGACACATCAGTTGGTGTTGGGCAGATGGTGTCGGACAGGATGGGGATGGACCGTGCAGATTTGCTGGGCTTGCATGGCCCGGGTTGATTCCCGGCGTGCCTGCGTGGCCCAGAATTCATTTTCACCTAACTCGCCAGTTTTCCTCCCCGCCAGCGTCTGATGCCTAAACCTAACCCAAAACCTCTACCTCTAACCCTAAATAACCCTTAAACTAAAAACCTAGCCCTAGCCCTCTACTAACCCTAAATGTCACTATCCCGATCCATAAGCTAACACTAGCTAACCCCAAGTGGAAACCCTAATTCCAGGCTAAACCCTAAGTCCCACAATGCCTTATCCGATAAGATCAGTCCTGCATCTGCCAGAGTGGAGTGGTTCAATTCCACCATTCAGTAACCCGGATGTTCCCGGTGGTCCGGGTGCAGGACTCGGAGGGCATAACCTGCAGCTGCTCAAGAGTGGTGTGGTTCAACTCCACCATCCATGACCTGGACGATCCTCGGGGTGCCGAGGTGCAGGCCTCAGGGACAGGAACCTGTGAAGAAACATACTTACCTTGGGGGATCCAAAACCTGTGAAAACAAGATGAAAACAGAGTTAACAAGGAGAATGACAGGGACTATATATAAAGGGCACAACAAAGGGCTCTGCCCATTCCACCCAAAGACAGCCCATGCTTGGCTCCAACCATGCCTGATGAGTGCGGGAGCACCTAAACGCGCCGCAGAAGTGGAGCCAAGCAATGGAGCTAAAATATCTAAAGCTAAGCTAACACCAGCTAGCACAATTAAACTAAACTAATGTGGTGGGCAATAACTTAAGTGGTGGGCAACAGCTCTTAAACCCCCATATGGGAACAAGGGAAGGGAGAGGAGAGTGAGACACATCAGTTGGTGTTGGGCAGATGGTGTCGGACAGGGATGGGGGATGGACCGTGCATTTGCTGGGCCGCGCTTGCGTGGCCCGGGGTTGATTCCCCGGGCCGTGCCGGCGTGGCCCAGAATTCATTTTTCACCTAACTCGCCTGTTTTCCTCCCCGCCTAAAGTCTGATGCCTAAACCTAACCCAAAACCTCTACCTCTAACCCTAAAAACCCTTAAACTAAAACCTAGCCCTAGCCCCTCTACTAACCCTAAATGTCACTATCCCCATCCATTAAGCTAACACTAAGCTAACCCCAAGTGGAAACCCTAATTCCAGGCTAAACCCTAAGTCCCACAATGCCTAACCCGATTACATCAGTCCTGCATCTGCCAGAGAGTGGAGTGGTTCAATTCCACCATTCGTAACCCGAATGTTCCCCGGTGGTCCGGGGTGCAGGCTTCGGAGGGCATAACCTGCAGCTGCTTAAGAGTGGTGTGGTTCAACTCCACCATCCATGACCTGGACGATCCTCGGGGGTGCCGAGGTGCAGGTCTCAGGGACAGGAACCTGTGAAGACGAACATACTTACCTTGGGGGGATCCAAAAACCTGTGAAAGACAAGATGAAAACAGAGTTAACAAGGGGAGTGACAGGGACTATATATAAAGGGCACAACATAGGGCTCTGCCCATTCCACCCAAAGACAGCCCATGCTTGGCTCCAACCATGCCTGATGAGTGCGTAGGAGCACGAAACGCGTCGCAGAAGTGGAGCCAAGCAATGGGGCTAAAACATCTTAAAGCTAAGCTAACACCAGCTAGCACAATTAAACTAAACTTACCTACATGTGGTGGGCAATATTTTCAAAGGCAGCTAGGCAAAACTCCAGCTGCCAATTCATAAACCCACATATGGGAACAAGGGAAGGGAGAGGAGAGTGAGACACATCAGTTGGTGTTGGGCAGATGGTGTCGGACAGGGATGGGGGATGGACCGTGCATTTGCTGGGCCGCGCTTGCGTGGCCCGGGGTTGATTCCCCGGGCCGTGCCGGCGTGGCCCAGAATTCATTTTTCACCTAACTCGCCTGTTTTCCTCCCCGCCTAAAGTCTGATGCCTAAACCTAACCCAAAGCCCTCTACCTCTAACCCTAAATAACCCTTAAGCTAAACCTAGCCCTAGCCCCTCTACTAACCCTAAATGTCACTATCCCCATCCATTAAGCTAACACTAAGCTAACCCCAAGTGGAAACCCTAATTCCAGGCTAAACCCTAAGTCCCACAATGCCCTAACCCGATTACATCAGTCCTGCATCTGCCAGAGAGTGGAGTGGTTCAATTCCACCATTCGTAACCCGAATGTTCCCCGGTGGTCCGGGGTGCAGGCTTCGGAGGGCATAACCTGCAGCTGCTTAAGAGTGGTGTGGTTCAACTCCACCATCCATGACCTGGACGATCCTCGGGGGTGCCGAGGTGCAGGTCTCAGGGACAGGAACCTGTGAAGACGAACATACTTACCTTGGGGGGATCCAAAAACCTGTGAAAGACAAGATGAAAACAGAGTTAACAAGGGGAGTGACAGGGACTATATATAAAGGGCACAACATAGGGCTCTGCCCATTCCACCCAAAGACAGCCCATGCTTGGCTCCAACCATGCCTGATGAGTGCGTAGGAGCACGAAACGCGTCGCAGAAGTGGAGCCAAGCAATGGGGCTAAAACATCTTAAAGCTAAGCTAACACCAGCTAGCACAATTAAACTAAACTTACCTACATGTGGTGGGCAATATTTTCAAAGGCAGCTAGGCAAAACTCCAGCTGCCAATTCATAAACCCACATATGGGAACAAGGGAAGGGAGAGGAGAGTGAGACACATCAGTTGGTGTTGGGCAGATGGTGTCGGACAGGGATGGGGGATGGACCGTGCATTTGCTGGGCCGCGCTTGCGTGGCCCGGGGTTGATTCCCCGGGCCGTGCCGGCGTGGCCCAGAATTCATTTTTCACCTAACTCGCCTGTTTTCCTCCCCGCCTAAAGTCTGATGCCTAAACCTAACCCAAAGCCCTCTACCTCTAACCCTAAATAACCCTTAAGCTAAACCTAGCCCTAGCCCCTCTACTAACCCTAAATGTCACTATCCCCATCCATTAAGCTAACACTAAGCTAACCCCAAGTGGAAACCCTAATTCCAGGCTAAACCCTAAGTCCCACAATGCCTTACCCGATTACATCAGTCCTGCATCTGCCAGAGAGTGGAGTGGTTCAATTCCACCATTCGTAACCCGAATGTTCCCCGGTGGTCCGGGGTGCAGGCTTCGGAGGGCATAACCTGCAGCTGCTTAAGAGTGGTGTGGTTCAACTCCACCATCCATGACCTGGACGATCCTCGGGGGTGCCGAGGTGCAGGTCTCAGGGACAGGAACCTGTGAAGACGAACATACTTACCTTGGGGGGATCCAAAAACCTGTGAAAGACAAGATGAAAACAGAGTTAACAAGGGGAGTGACAGGGACTATATATAAAGGGCACAACATAGGGCTCTGCCCATTCCACCCAAAGACAGCCCATGCTTGGCTCCAACCATGCCTGATGAGTGTAGGAGCACTAAACGCCGCAGAAGTGGAGCCAAGCAATGGAGCTAAAACATCTAAAGCTAAGCTAACACCAGCTAGCACAATTAAACTAAACTTACCTAATGGGCAAATTTTCAAAAGTGGTGGGCAACATCATAAACCCACATATGGGACTGAGGGAAGGGAGAGGAGAGTGAGACACATCAGTTGGTGTTGGGCAGATGGTGTCGGACAGGGATGGGGGATGGACCGTGCATTTGCTGGGCCGCGCTTGCGTGGCCCGGGGTTTATTCCCCGGGCCGTGCCGGCGTGGCCCAGACTTCATTTTCACCTAACTCGCCAGTTTTCCTCCCGCCTAAAGTCTGATGCCTAAACCTAACCCAAAACCCTCTACCTCTAACCCTAAATAACCCTTAAGCTAAACCTAGCCCTAGCCCCTCTACTAACCCTAAATGTCACTATCCCCATCCATTAAGCTAACACTAAGCTAACCCCAAGTGGAAACCCTAATTCCAGGCTAAACCCTAAGTCCCACAAGGCCCTAACCCGATTACATAAGTCCTGCATATGCAAGATTGTTGAGTGGTTCAATTCCACCATTCGTAACCCGAATGTTCCCCGGTGGTCCGGGGTGCAGGCTTCGGAGGGCATAACCTGCAGCTGCTTAAGAGTGGTGTGGTTCAACTCCACCATCCATGACCTGGACGATCCTCGGGGGTGCCGAGGTGCAGGTCTCAGGGACAGGAACCTGTGAATAAGAACATACTTACCTTGGGGGGATCCAAAAACCTGTGAAAGACAAGATGAAAACAGAGTTAACAAGGGGAGTGACAGGGACTATATATAAAGGGCACAACATAGGGCTCTGCCCATTCCACCCAAAGACAGCCCATGCTTGGCTCCAACCATGCCTGATGAGTGCGTAGGAGCACGAAACGCGTCGCAGAAGTGGAGCCAAGCAATGGGGCTAAAACATCTAAAGCTAAGCTAACACCAGCTAGCACAATAAAACTAAACTAAAATGGGCAATTTAAGGCAGCTAGGCAACATCATAAACCCACATATGGGAACTGAGGGAAGGAGAGGAGAGTGAGACACATCAGTTGGTGTTGGGCAGATGGTGTCGGACAGGGATGGGGGATGGACCGTGCATTTGCTGGGCCGCGCTTGCGTGGCCCGGGGTTGATTCCCCGGGCCGTGCCGGCGTGGCCCAGAATTCATTTTTCACCTAACTCGCCTGTTTTCCTCCCCGCCTAAAGTCTGATGCCTAAACCTAACCCAAAACCTCTACCTCTAACCCTAAAATAACCCTTAAACTAAAACTAGCCCTAGCCCCTTCCTAACCCTAAATGTCACTATCCCCATCCATAAGCTAACACTAGCTAACCCCAAGTGGAAACCCTAATTCCAGGCTAAACCCTAAGTCCCACTAATGCCTTATCCGATAACATCAGTCCTGCATCTGCCAGAGTGTGGAGTGGTTCAATTCCACCATTCAGTAACCGGATGTTCCCGGTGGTCCGGGTGCAGGACCGGAGGGCATCACCTGCAGCTGCTTAAGAGTGGGTGTTCAACTCCACCATCCATGACCTGGACGATCCTCGGGTGCCGAGGTGCAGGCCTCAGGGACAGGAACCTGTGTAGAAGAACATACTTACCTTGGGGTGATCCAAAACCTGTGAAAAAAGATGAAAACAGAGTTAAAAGGAGAATGACAGGGACAATATATAAAGGGCACAACAAAGGGCTCTGCCCATTCCACCAGCAAAGACAGCCCATGCTTGGCTCCAACCATGCCTGATGAGTGAGGAGCACTAAACGCCGTCGCAGAAGTGGAGCCAAGCAATGGAGCTAAAATATCTAAGCTAAGCTAAACCAGCTAGCACAATAAAAACTAACCTAATGTGGTGGGCAATAACTTAAGTGGTGGGCAACATCTTAAACCCACATATGGGACTGAGGGAAGGGAGAGGAGAGTGAGACATATCAGTTGGTGTTGGGCAGATGGTGTCGGACAGGATGGGGATGGACCGTGACTTCCTGGGTTGCGCTTGCATGGCCTGGGTTGATTCCCGGGCCGTGCCTGCGTGGCCCAGAATTAATTTTCACCTAACTCGCCAGTTTTCCTCCCGCCTAAAGTCTGATGCCTAAACCTAACCCAAACCTCTACCTCTAACCCTAAAATAACCCTTAAACTAAAACCTAGCCCTAGCCCCTTCCTAACCCTAAATGTCACTATCCCCATCCATAAGCTAACATCTAGCTAACCCCAAGTGGAAACCCTAATTCCAGGCTAAACCCTAAGTCCCACTAATGCCCTATCCCGATAACATCAGTCCTGCATCTGCCAGAGTGTGGAGTGGTTCAATTCCACCATTCGTAACCGGATGTTCCCGGTGGTCCGGTGCAGGACTTCGGAGGGCATAACCTGCAGCTGCTCAAGAGTGGTGTGGTTCAACTCCACCATCCATGACCTGGACGATCCTCGGGGTGCCGAGGTGCAGGCCTCAGGGACAGGAACCTGTGAAGAAATACTTACCTTGGGAGGATCCAAAACCTGTGAAAGAAAGATGAAAACAGAGTTAACAAGGGAGTGACAGGGACAATATATAAAGGGCACAAACAGGGCTCTGCCCATTCCACCCAAAGACAGCCCATGCTTGGCTCCAACCATGCCTGATGAGTGCGAGGAGCACTAAACGCGTCGCAGAAGTGGAGCCAAGCAATGGAGCTAAAATAATAAAGCTAAGCTAACACCAGCTAGCACAATTAAACTAAATTAAAATAACTTAAGTGGCTGGGCAACATCTTAAACCCACATATGGGACTGAGGGAAGGGAGAGGAGAGTGAGAGATATCAGTTGGTGTTGGGCAGACGGTGTCGGACAGGGATGGGGATGGACCGTGCATTTCTGGGCGCTTGCATGGCCCGGGTTGATTCCCTGGCCGCTGCGTGGCCCAGAATTAATTTTCACCTAACTCGCCAGTTTTCCTCCCCGCCTAAAGTCTGATGCCTAAACCTAACCCAAAACCCTCTACCTCTAACCCTAAAATACCCTTAAACTAAAACCTAGCCCTAGCCCCTTCCTAACCCTAAATGTCACCATCCCGATCCATAAGCTAACATCTAGCTAACCCCAAGTGGAAACCCTAATTCCAGGCTAAACCCTAAGCCCCACTAATGCCTTATCCGATAAGATCAGTCCTGCATCTGCCAGAGTGTGGAGTGGTTCAATTCCACCATTCAGTAACCGGATGTTCCCGGTGGTCCGGGTGCAGGACTCGGAGGGCATCACCTGCAGCTGCTCAAGAGTGGTGTGGCTCAACTCCACCATCCATGACCTGGACGATCCTCGGGGTGCCGAGTGCAGGCCTCAGGGACAGGGACCTGTGAAGAAAATACTTACCTTGGGAGGATCCAAAACCTGTAAAAAAGATGAAAACAGAGTTAAAAGGGAGAATGACAGGGACAATATTTAAAGGGCACAACAAAGGGCTCTGCCCATTCCACCCAAAGACAGCCCATGCTTGGCTCCAACCATGCCTGATGAGTGCTAGGAGCACCAAACGCGCCGCAGAAGTGGAGCCAAGCAATGGAGCTAAAATATCTAAGCTAAGCTAAACCAGCTAGCACAATTAAACTAAATTAAAATAACTTAAGTGGTGGGCAACATCTTAAACCCACATATGGGACTGAGGGAAGGAGAGGAGAGTGAGAATATCAGTTGGTGTTGGGCAGACGGTGTCGGACAGGGATGGGGATGGACCGTGCACTTCTCTGGGTGGCGCTTGCATGGCCGGGGTTGATTCCCGGCCGTGCTGCGTGGCCCAGAATTAATTTTTCACCTAACTCGCCAGTTTTCCTCCCGCCTAGCGTCTGATGCCTAAACCTAACCCAAAACCTCTACCTCTAACCCTAAAATACCCTTAAACTAATACCTAGCCCTAGCCCCCTTCCTAACCCTAAATGTCACCATCCCGATCCATAAGCTAACATCTAGCTAACCCCAAGTGGAAACCCTAATTCCAGGCTAAACCCTAAGCCCCACTAATGCCTTATCCGATAAGATCAGTCCTGCATCTGCCAGAGTGTGGAGTGGTTCAATTCCACCATTCAGTAACCGGATGTTCCCGGTGGTCCGGGTGCAGGACTCGGAGGGCATCACCTGCAGCTGCTCAAGAGCGGTGTGGCTCAACGCCACCATCCATGACCTGGACGATCCTCGGGGGTGCCGAGGTGCAGGCCTCAGGGACGGGAACCTGTGAAGAAAACACTTACCTTGGGAGGATCCGAAACCTGTAAAAAAGATGAAAACAGAGTTAAAAGGGAGAATGACAGGGACATATTTAAAGGGCACAACAAAGGGCTCTGCCCATTCCACCAGCAAAGACAGCCCATGCTTGGCTCCAACCATGCCTGATGAGTGCTAGGAGCACCTAAACGCTGCGCAGAAGTGGAGCCAAGCAATGGAGCTAAAATAACTAAGCTAAGCTAAGCCTGCACAATAAAACTAAATTAAAATAACTTAAGTGGTGGGCAACATCTAAACCCACATATGGGACTGAGGGAAGGGAGAGGAGAGAGAGATATCAGTTGGTGTTGGGCAGACGGTGTCGGACAGGGATGGGGATGGACCGTGCACTTCCTGGGTGCATGGCCTGGGTGATTTGGTCCTCGGGCCGTGCGTGGCCCAGAATTAATTTTCACCTAACTCGCCAGTTTTCCTCCCCGCCTAAGTCTGATGCCTAAACCTAACCCAAAACCTCTACCTCTAACCCTAAAATACCCTTAAACTAAAAACTAGCCCTAGCCCCTTCCTAAACCTAAATGTCACTATCCCGATCCATAAGCTAACATCTAGCTAACCCCAAGTGAAAACCCTAACCCAGGCTAAACCCTAAGCCCCACTAATGCCCTATCCCACTAACATCAGTCCTGCATCTGCCAGAGTGTGGAGTGGTTCAATTCCACCATTCGTAACCGGATGTTCCCCGGTGGTCCGGGTGCAGGACCGGAGGGCATACACCTGCAGCTGCTCAAGAGCGGTGTGGCTCAACTCCACCATCCATGACCTGGATCCTCGGGGTGCCGAGTGCAGGCTCAGGGACAGGAACCTGTGAAGAAAATACTTACCTTGGGAGGATCCAAAACCTGTAAAAAAGATTAAAACAGAGTTAAAAGGGAGAATGACAGGGACAACATTTAAAGGGCACAACAAAGGGCTCTGCCCATTCCACCAGCAAAGACAGCCCATGCTTGGCTCCAACCATGCCTGATGAGTGCGAGCACTAAACGCGTCGCAGAAGTGGAGCCAAGCTAATGGAGCTAAAATAACTAAGCTAAGCTAAATTAAGCCGGAACAATAAAACTAAACTAAATTAACTTATGTGGTGGGAAAAATCTTAAACCCACATATGGGACTGTGGGATGGGAGTGGAGAGTGAGCGATATCAGTTGGTGTTGGGCAGGGATGTCGGACAGGGATGGGGATGGACCGTGCCTTCTCTGGGTCGCTTGCATGGCCGGGTTGATTCCCGGCCGTGCCTGCCTGGGCCCAGAATTAATTTTCACCTAACTCGCCAGTTTTCCTCCCGCCTAAGTCTGATGCCTAAACCTAACCCAAAACCCTCTACCTCTAACCCTAAAATACCCTTAAACTAAACCTAGCCCTAGCCCCCTTCCTAACCCTAAATGTCACTATCCCGATCCATAAGCTAACATCTAGCTAACCCCAAGTGGAAACCCTAACTCCAGGCTAAACCCTAAGTCCCACTAATGCCTTATCCGATAAGATCAGTCCTGCATCTGCCAGAGTGTGGAGTGGTTCAATTCCACCATTCGTAACCCGGATGTTCCCCGGTGGTCCGGGGTGCAGGACTCGGAGGGCATCACCTGCAGCTGCTCAAGAGCGGTGTGGCTCAACTCCACCATCCATGACCTGGACGATCCTCGGGGGTGCCGAGGTGCAGGCCTCAGGACAGGGACCCTGAAGAAATACTTACCTTGGGAGGATCCAAAAACCTGTAAAAAAAGATTAAGACAGAGTTAAAAGGGAGAATGACAGGGACAACATTTAAAGGGCACAACAAAGGGCTCTGCCCATTCCACCAGCAAAGACAGCCCATGCTTGGCTCCAACCATGCCTGATTAGTGCGCTAGGAGCACTAAACGCGTCGCAGAAGTGGAGCCAAGCAATGGAGCTAAAATAACTAAGCTAAGCTAAATTAAGCCGGCACAATAAAACTAAATTAAAATAACTTAAGTGGTGGGCAACATCTTAAACCCACATATGGGACTGAGGGAAGGGAGAGGAGAGTGAGAGATATCAGTTGGTGTTGGGCAGACGGTGTCGGACAGGGATGGGGGATGGACCGTGCACTTCCTGGGCCGCGCTTGCATGGCCCGGGGTTGATTCCCCGGGCCGTGCCTGCGTGGCCCAGAATTAATTTTCACCTAACTCGCCAGTTTTCCTCCCCGCCTAGCCTGATGCCTAAACCTAACCCAAAACCTCTACCTCTAACCCTAAACACCCTTAAACTAAAAACTAGCCCTAGCCCCCTTCCTAACCCTAAATGTCACCATCCCATCCATTAAGCTAACACTAAGCTAACCCCAAGTGGAAACCCTAATTCCAGGCTAAACCCTAAGTCCCACTAATGCCCTATCCCGATAACATCAGTCCTGCATCTGCCAGAGTGTGGAGTGGTTCAATTCCACCATTCGTAATCCGGATGTTCCCGGTGGTCGGGGTGCAGGCTCGGAGGGCATCACCTGCAGCTGCTCAAGAGTGGTGTGGTTCAACTCCACCATCCATGACCTGGACGATCCTCGGGTGCCGAGGTGCAGGCCTCAGGGACAGGGAACCTGTGAAGAAACATACTTACCTTGGGAGGATCCAAAACCTGTGAAAGACAAGATGAAAACAGAGTTAAAAGGAGAATGACAGGGACAACATATAAAGGGCACAACAAAGGGCTCTGCCCATTCCACCAGCAAAGACAGCCCATGCTTGGCTCCAACCATGCCTGATGAGTGCGTAGGAGCACGGCGTCGCAGAAGTGGAGCCAAGCAATGGGGCTAAAATATCTTAAAGCTAAGCTAACATTAAGCTAGCACAATTAAACTAAACTTAAAATAACTTAAGTGGTGGGCAAAACTCCAGCTGCCAATTCATAAACCCACATATGGGAACAAGGGAAGGGAGAGGAGAGTGAGACACATCAGTTGGTGTTGGGCAGATGGTGTCGGACAGGGATGGGGGATGGACCGTGCACTTCTGGGCGCTTGCATGGGGTCTGGGTTGATTCCCGGGCCGGCCTGCGTGGCCCAGAGTTCATTTTCACCTAACTCGCCTGTTTTCCTCCCCGCCTAAAGTCTGATGCCTAAACCTAACCCAAAACCCTCTACCTCTAACCTAAATATAACCTTAAACTAAACCTAGCCCTAGCCCTCTTCCTAACCCTAAATGTCACTATCCCCATCCATTAAGCTAACACTAAGCTAACCCCAAGTGAAACCCTAATTCCAGGCTAAACCCTAAGTCCCACTAATGCCTTATCCGATTACATCAGTCCTGCATCTGCCAGAGTGTGGAGTGGTTCAATTCCACCATTCGTAACCGGATGTTCCCGGTGGTCGGGGTGCAGGACTGGAGGGCATAACCTGCAGCTGCTAAGAGTGGTGTGGTTCAACTCCACCATCCATGACCTGGACGATCCTCGGGGGTGCCGAGGTGCAGGTCTCAGGGACAGGAACCTGTGAAGACGAACATACTTACCTTGGGGGGATCCAAAAACCTGTGAAAGACAAGATGAAAACAGAGTTAACAAGGGGAGTGACAGGGACTATATATAAAGGGCACAACATAGGGCTCTGCCCATTCCACCCAAAGACAGCCCATGCTTGGCTCCAACCATGCCTGATGAGTGCGTAGGAGCACGAAACGCGTCGCAGAAGTGGAGCCAAGCAATGGGGCTAAAATAACTTAAAGCTAAGCTAACACCAGCTAGCACAATTAAACTAAACTTACCTACATGTGGTGGGCAATATTTTCAAGTGGCAGCTAGCAACAGCTGCCAATTATAAACCCACATATGGGAACAAGGGAAGGGAGAGGAGAGTGAGACACATCAGTTGGTGTTGGGCAGATGGTGTCGGACAGGGATGGGGGATGGACCGTGCATTTGCTGGGCCGCGCTTGCGTGGCCCGGGGTTGATTCCCCGGGCCGTGCCGGCGTGGCCAGAATTCATTTTTCACCTAACTCGCCAGTTTTCCTCCCCGCCAAAGTCTGATGCCTAAACCTAACCCAAAACCCTCTACCTCTAACCCTAAATACCCTTAAACTAAACCTAGCCCTAGCCCCTTCCTAACCCTAAATGTCACTATCCCGATCCATAAGCTAACATCTAGCTAACCCCAAGTGAAACCTAATTCCAGGCTAAACCCTAAGTCCCACTAATGCCCTATCCCGATAACATCAGTCCTGCATCTGCCAGAGTGTGGAGTGGTTCAATTCCACCATTAAGTAACCGGATGTTCCCGGTGGTCGGGGTGCAGGACTTCGGAGGGCATCACCTGCAGCTGCTTAAGAGTGGTGTGGTTCAACTCCACCATCCATGACCTGGACGATCCTCGGGGTGCCGAGGTGCAGGCCTCAGGGACAGAACCTGTGAAACGAACATACTTACCTTGGGAGGATCCAAAACCTGTGAAAGACAAGATGAAAACAGAGTTAACAAGGGAGAATGACAGGGACTATATAAAGGGCACAACATAGGGCTCTGCCCATTCCACCACAAAGACAGCCCATGCTTGGCTCCAACCATGCCTGATGAGTGCGTAGCACACAAACGCCGTGCAGAAGTGGAGCCAAGCAATGGAGCTAAAATATCTTAAAGCTAAGCTAAACCAAGCTAGCACAATAAACTAAACTAAAATAACTTAAGTGGTGGGCAACATCTTCAAACCCACATATGGGACTGAGGGAAGGAGAGGAGAGTGAGAGATATCAGTTGGTGTTGGGCAGGATGGTGTCGGACAGGGATGGGGATGGACCGTGCATTTGCTGGGTCAGCTTGCATGCCGGGGTTGATTCCCGGGCGTGCCTGCGTGGCCCAGAATTAATTTTTCACCTAACTCGCCTGTTTTCCTCCGCCTAGCGTCTGATGCCTAAACCTAACCCAAAACCCTCTACCTCTAACCTAAAATACCCTTAAACTAAACCTAGCCCTAGCCCCCTTCCTAACCTAAATGTCACCATCCCGATCCATAAAGCTAACATCTAGCTAACCCCAAGTGGAAACCCTAATTCCAGGCTAAACCCTAAGTCCCACTAATGCCCTATCCCGATAAGATCAGTCCTGCATCTGCCAGAGTGTGGAGTGGTTCAATTCCACCATTCGTAACCGGATGTTCCCGGTGGTCGGGGTGCAGGACTCGGAGGGCATCACCTGCAGCTGCTTAAGAGTGGTGTGGCTCAACTCCACCATCCATGACCTGGGCGATCCTCGGGGGTGCCGAGGTGCAGGCCTCAGGGACAGGAACCTGTGAAAAACACTTACCTTGGGAGGATCCAAAACCTGTGAAAACAAGATGAAAACAGAGTTAACAAGGGGAATGACAGGACACTATTTAAAGGGCACAACAAAGGGCTCTGCCCATTCCACACCAAGACAGCCCATGCTTGGCTCCAACCATGCCTGATGAGTGCGTAGGAGCACGAACGCGCCGCAGAAGTGGAGCCAAGCAATGGAGCTAAAATATCTAAGCTAAGCTAAACCAAGCTGGCACAATTAAACTAAACTTAAAATGTGGTGGGCAACTTTTCAAGTGGTGGGCAACATCCAATTAAAACCCACATATGGGAACTGAGGAAGGGAGAGGAGAGTGAGAGATATCAGTTGGTGTTGGGCAGGCGGTGTCGGACAGGGATGGGGATGGACGTGCTTCCTGGGCGCTTGCATGGTCTGGGTTGATTCCTCAGGCCGTGCTGCGTGGGCCCAGAATTCATTTTCACCTAACTCGCCAGTTTTCCTCCCGCCTAGCGTCTGATGCCTAAACCTAACCCAAACCCCTCTACCTCTAACCCTAAATAACCCTTAAACTAAACCTAGCCTAGCCCCCTACCTAACCTAAATGTCACTATCCCCATCCATTAAGCTAACACTAGCTAACCCCAAGTGGAAACCTAATTCCAGGCTAAACCCTAAGTCCCACTAATGCCTAATCCGATAACATCAGTCCTGCATCTGCCAGAGTGTGGAGTGGTTCAATTCCACCATTCGTAACCGGATGTTCCCGGTGGTCCGGGTGCAGGACTCGGGGCATCACCTGCAGCTGCTTAAGAGTGGTGTGGTTCAACTCCACCATCCATGACCTGGGCGATCCTCGGGGGTGCCGAGGTGCAGGTCTCAGGGACAGGAACCTGTGAAGACGAACATACTTACCTTGGGGGGATCCAAAAACCTGTGAAAGACAAGATGAAAACAGAGTTAACAAGGGGAATGACAGGGACATATTTAAAGGGCACAACAAGGGCTCTGCCCATTCCACCAAAGGACAGCCCATGCTTGGCTCCAACCATGCCTGATGAGTGCGTAGGAGCACAAACGCGCCACAGAAGTGGAGCCAAGCAATGAGGCTAAAATAACTTAAGCTAAGCTAAACCAAGCTAGCACAATAAACTAAATTAAAACAACTTAAGTGGCTGGGCAACATCTTAAAACCCACATATGGGACTGAGGGAAGGGAGAGGAGAGTGAGAGATATCAGTTGGTGTTGGGCAGACGGTGTCGGACAGGGATGGGGATGGACCGCACATTTGCTGGGCGCTTTGCATGGCGGGTTGATTCCCCGGCGTGCCTGCGTGGCCCAGAATTAATTTTTCACCTAACTCGCCCAGTTTTCCTCCCGCCTAGCGTCTGATGCCTAAACCTAACCCAAAACCCTCTACCTCTAACCTAAAATACCCTAAAACAACACCTAGCCCTAGCCCCTACCCTAACCCTAAATGTCACCATCCCGATCCATAAGCTAACATCTAGCTAACCCCAAGTGGAAACCCTAATTCCAGGCTAAACCCTAAGCCCCACTAATGCCTTATCCGATAAGATCAGTCCTGCATCTGCCAGAGTGTGGAGTGGTTCAATTCCACCATTAAGTAACCGGATGTTCCCGGTGGTCCGGGTGCAGGACTCGGAGGGCATCACCTGCAGCTGCTCCAAGAGCGGTGTGGCTCAACTCCACCATCCATGACCTGGACGATCCTCGGGGTGCCGAGGTGCAGGCCTCAGGACAGGGACCCTGTGAAAACACTTACCTTGGGAGGATCCAAAACCTGTAAAACAAGATGAAAACAGAGTTAACAAGGAGAATGACAGGGACAACTATTTAAAGGGCACAACAAAGGGCTCTGCCCATTCCACCATCAAAGACAGCCCATGCTTGGCTCCAACCATGCCTGATGAGTGCGTGGGAGCAGCAGCAAAGCGTCGCAGAAGTGGAGCCAAGCAATGGAGCTAAAATATCTAAGCTAAGCTAAACCAAGCTGGCACAATTAAACTAAATTAAAATGTGGTGGGCAACTTAAGTGGTGGGCAACATCTTAAACCCACATATGGGACTGAGGGAAGGGAGAGGAGAGTGAGAATATCAGTTGGTGTTGGGCAGGCGGTGTCGGACAGGGATGGGGATGGACCGTGCACTTCCTGGGCGCTTGCATGGCCGGGTTGATTCCCGGGCGTGCCTGCGTGGCCCAGAATTCATTTTTCACCCTAACTCGCCAGTTTTCCTCCCGCCTAGCGTCTGATGCTAAACCTAACCCAAAACCCTCTACCTCTAACCCTAAATACCCTTAAGCTAAAACCTAGCCCTAGCCCCTTCTAACCTAAATGTCACCATCCCGATCCATAAGCTAACATCTAGCTAACCCCAAGTGGAAACCCTAATTCCAGGCTAAACCTAAGCCCCACTAATGCCTTATCCGATAAGATCAGTCCTGCATCTGCCAGAGTGTGGAGTGGTTCAATTCCACCATTCAGTAACCGGATGTTCCCGGTGGTCGGGTGCAGGACCGGAGGGCATCACCTGCAGCTGCTCAAGAGCGGTGTGGCTCAACTCCACCATCCATGACCTGGGCGATCCTCGGGTGCCGAGGTGCAGGCCTCAGGGACAGGGACCTGTGAAGAAAATACTTACCTTGGGAGGATCCAAAACCTGTAAAACAAGATGAAAACAGAGTTAAAAGGGGAGAATGACAGGGACACTATATAAAAGGCACAACAAAGGGCTCTGCCCATTCCACCATCAAAGACAGCCCATGCTTGGCTCCAACCATGCCTGATGAGTGCGTGGGAGCACAGCAGCGTGCAGAAGTGGAGCCAAGCAATGGAGCTAAAATATCTAAGCTAAGCTAAACCAAGCTAGCACAATAAAACTAAATTAAAATAACTTAAGTGGTGGGCAACATCTTAAACCCACATGGGACTGAGGGAAGGGAGAGGAGAGTGAGACGATATCAGTTGGTGTTGGGCAGGCGGTGTCGGACAGGGATGGGGGATGGACCGTGCACTTCCTGGGCAGCTTGCATGGCCGGGGTTGATTCCCGGGCGTGCCTGCGTGGCCCAGAATTCATTTTTCACCTAACTCGCCAGTTTTCCTCCCGCCTAGCGTCTGATGCCTAAACCTAACCCAAAACCTCTACCTCTAACCTAAATACCCTTAAACTAAACCTAGCTCCTAGCTTCCTAACCTAAATGTCACCATCCCGATCCATAAGCTAACATCTAGCTAACCCCAAGTGGAAACCTAATTCCAGGCTAAACCTAAGCCCCACTAATGCCTTATCCGATAAGATCAGTCCTGCATCTGCCAGAGTGTGGAGTGGTTCAATTCCACCATTCAAACCCGGATGTTCCCGGTGGTCCGGGTGCAGGACCGGAGGGCATCACCTGCAGCTGCTCAAGAGCGGTGTGGCTCAACTCCACCATCCATGACCTGGGCGATCCTCGGGTGCCGAGGTGCAGGCCTCAGGGACAGGAACCTGTGAAGAACTTACTTACCTTGGGAGGATCCAAAGACCTGTAAAAAAGATGAAAACAGAGTTAAAAGGGAGAATGACAGGGACAACTATTTAAAGGGCACAACAAAGGGCTCTGCCCATTCCACCATCAAAGACAGCCCATGCTTGGCTCCAACCATGCCTGATGAGTGCGTAGGAGCACGCACTAGAAGTGGAGCCAAGCAATGGAGCTAAAAATAACTAAGCTAAGCTAAACCAAGCTGGCACAATAAAACTAAATTAAAATAACTTAAGTGGTGGGCAACATCTTAAACCCACATATGGGACTGAGGAAGGGAGAGGAGAGTGAGAGATATCAGTTGGTGTTGGGCAGGCGGTGTCGGACAGGGATGGGGATGGACCGTGCACTTCTGGGCGCTTGCATGGCCGGGGTTGATTCCCGGGCGTGCCTGCGTGGCCCAGAATTTTTTCACCTAACTCGCCAGTTTTCCTCCCGCCTAGCGTCTGATGCCTAAACCTAACCCAAAACCTCTACCTCTAACCTAAATACCCTTAAACTAATACCTAGCCTAGCCCTTCCTAACCCTAAATGTCACCATCCCGATCCATAAGCTAACATCTAGCTAACCCCAAGTGGAAACCCCTAATTCCAGGCTAAACCCTAAGCCCCACTAATGCCTTATCCGATAAGATCAGTCCTGCATCTGCCAGAGTGTGGAGTGGTTCAATTCCACCATTCAGTAACCGGATGTTCCCGGTGGTCCGGGTGCAGGACTCGAGGGCATCACCTGCAGCTGCTCAAGAGCGGTGTGGCTCAACTCCACCATCCATGACCTGGGCGATCCTCGGGGTGCCGAGGTGCAGGCCTCAGGGACAGGGAACCTGTGAAGAAAATACTTACCTTGGGAGGATCCAAAACCTGTAAAAAAGATGAAAACAGAGTTAAAAGGAGAATGACAGGGACACTATTTAAAGGGCACAACAAAGGGCTCTGCCCATTCCACCATCAAAGACAGCCCATGCTTGGCTCCAACCATGCCTGATGAGTGCGTAGGAGCACGAAGCAGCGTCGCAGAAGTGGAGCCAAGCAATGGAGCTAAAATATCTAAGCTAAGCTAAACCAAGCTGGCACAATAAAACTAAATTAAAACAACTTAAGTGGTGGGCAACATCTTAAACCCACACATGGGACTGAGGGAAGGGAGAGGAGAGTGAGAGATATCAGTTGGTGTTGGGCAGACGGTGTCGGACAGGGATGGGGGATGGACCGTGCACTTCCTGGGCCGCGCTTGCATGGCCCGGGGTTGATTCCCGGGCGTGCCTGCGTGGCCCAGAATAATTTTCACCTAACTCGCCAGTTTTCCTCCCCGCCTAGCGTCTGATGCCTAAACCTAACCCAAAACCTCTACCTCTAACCTAAACTACCCTTAAACTAATACTAGCCTAGCCCCCTTCCTAACCTAAATGTCACCATCCCGATCCATAAGCTAACATCTAGCTAACCCCAAGTGGAAACCCTAATTCCAGGCTAAACCCTAAGCCCCACTAATGCCTTATCCGATAAGATCAGTCCTGCATCTGCCAGAGTGTGGAGTGGTTCAATTCCACCATTCAGTAACCCGGATGTTCCCGGTGGTCGGGGTGCAGGACCCGGAGGGCATCACCTGCAGCTGCTCAAGATCGGTGTGGCTCAACTCCACCATCCATGACATGGACGTTCCTCGGGGTGCCGAGGTGCAGGCCTCAGGGACAGGGAACCTGTGAAGAAAATACTTACCTTGGGAGGATCCAAAACCTGTAAAACAAGATGAAAACAGAGTTAAAAGGAGAATGACAGGGACAACTATTTAAAGGGCACAACAAAGGGCTCTGCCCATTCCACCATCAAAGACAGCCCATGCTTGGCTCCAACCATGCCTGATGAGTGCGTAGGAGCACAAACGCGTCGCAGAAGTGGAGCCAAGCAATGGAGCTAAAATATCTAAGCTAAGCTAAACCAAGCTGGCACAATTAAACTAAATTAAACAACTTAAGTGGTGGGCAACATCTTAAACCCACATATGGGACTGAGGGAAGGGAGAGGAGAGTGAGAGATATCAGTTGGTGTTGGGCAGGCGGTGTCGGACAGGGATGGGGATGGACCGTGCACTTCCTGGGCGCTTGCATGGCCGGGGTTGATTCCCGGGCCGTGCCTGCGTGGCCCAGAATTAATTTTCACCTAACTGCCAGTTTTCCTCCCGCCTAGCGTCTGATGCCTAAACCTAACCCAAAACCCTCTACCTCTAACCTAAATACCCTTAAACTAAAACCTAGCCCTAGCCCCTTCCTAACCTAAATGTCACCATCCCGATCCATAAGCTAACATCTAGCTAACCCCAAGTGTAAACCCTAATCCAGGCTAAACCTAAGCCCCACTAATGCCTTATCCGATAAGATCAGTCCTGCATCTGCCAGAGTGTGGAGTGGTTCAATTCCACCATTCAGTAACCGGATGTTCCCGGTGGTCGGGGTGCAGGACTCGGAGGGCATCACCTGCAGCTGCTCAAGAGCGGTGTGGCTCAACTCCACCATCCATGACCTGGGCGATCCTCGGGGTGCCGAGGTGCAGGCCTCAGGGACAGGGAACCTGTGAAAAAACTTACCTTGGGAGGATCCAAAACCTGTAAAAAAGATGAAAACAGAGTTAAAAGGAGAATGACAGGGACACTATTTAAAGGGCACAACAAAGGGCTCTGCCCATTCCACCATCAAAGACAGCCCATGCTTGGCTCCAACCATGCCTGATGAGTGCGTAGGAGCACGAAGCAGCGTGCAGAAGTGGAGCCAAGCAATGGAGCTAAAATAACTAAGCTAAGCTAAATTAAGCTGGCACAATAAAACTAAATTAAAATAACTTAAGTGGTGGGCAACATCTTAAACCCACATATGGGACTGAGGGAAGGGAGAGGAGAGAGAGATATCAGTGGGTGTGGGGCAGACGGTGTCGGACAGGGATGGGGGATGGACCGTGCACTTCCTGGGCCGCGCTTGCATGGCCGGGGTTGATTCCCGGGCCGTGCCTGCGTGGCCCAGAATTTTTTCACCTAACTCGCCAGTTTTCCTCCCGCCTAGCGTCTGATGCCTAAACCTAACCCAAAACCCTCTACCTCTAACCTAAACTACCCTTAAACTAATACTAGCCCTAGCCCCTTCCTAACCTAAATGTCACCATCCCGATCCATAAGCTAACATCTAGCTAACCCCAAGTGAAACCCTACTCCAGGCTAAACCTAAGCCCCACTAATGCCTTATCCGATAAGATCAGTCCTGCATCTGCCAGAGTGTGGAGTGGTTCAATTCCACCATTCGTAACCGGATGTTCCCGGTGGTCGGGTGCAGGACTTCGGAGGGCATCACCTGCAGCTGCTCAAGGCGGTGTGGCTCAACTCCACCATCCATGACCTGGGCGATCTCGGGGTGCCGAGGGTGCAGGCCTCAGGGAAGGGAACCTGTGAAAACACTTACCTTGGGAGGATCAAAAACCTGTAAAACAAGATGAAAACAGAGTCAACAAGGGAGAATGACAGGGACACTATTTAAAGGGCACAACAAAGGGCTCTGCCCATTCCACCATCGAAGACAGCCCATGCTTGGCTCCAACCATGCCTGAAGAGTGCTGTGGAGCACTAAAGCGTCGCAGAAGTGGAGCCAAGCAATGGAGCTAAAATATCTAAGATAAGCCAAACCAAGCTGGCACAAGTAAACTAAATTAAAACAACTTAAGTGGTGGGCAACATCTTAAACCCACATATGGGACTGAGGAAGGGAGAGGAGAGTGAGATATATCAGTTGGTGTTGGGCAGACGGATGTCGGACAGGGATGAGGGATGGACGTGTGCTTCCTGGGCGCTTGCATGGCCGGGGTTGATTCCCGGGCGTGCCTGCGTGGCCAGAATATTAATTCACCTAACTCGCCAGTTTTTCCTCCCGCCTAGCGTCTGATGCCTAAACCTAACCCAAAACCCTCTACCTCTAACCTAAACACCCTTAAACTAATACCTAGCCCTAGCGACATTCCTAACCATAAATGTCACCATCCCGATCCATAAGCTAACATCTAGCTAACCCCAAGTGTAAACCCTACTCCAGGCTAAACCTAAGCCCCACTAATGCCTTATCCGATAAGATCAGTCCTGCATCTGCCAGAGTGTGGAGTGGTTCAATTCCACCATTAAGTAACCGGATGTTCCCGGTGGTCGGGGGTGCAGGACTCGGAGGGCATCACCTGCAGCTGCTCAAGAGCGGTGTGGCTCAACTCCACCATCCATGACCTGGGCGATCCTCGGGGTGCGAGGTGCAGGCCTCAGGGACAGGGACCTGTGAAAACACTTACCTTGGGAGGATCCAAAGACCTGTAAAAAGATGAAAACAGAGTTAACAAGGGAGAATGACAGGGACACTATTTAAAGGGCACAACAAAGGGCTCTGCCCATTCCACCATCGAAGACAGCCCATGCTTGGCTCCAACCATGCCTGATGAGTGCGTAGGAGCACGGCTACGTCGCAGAAGTGGAGCCAAGCAATGGAGCTAAAATATCTAAGCCAAACCAAGCTGGCACAATTAAACTAAATTAAAACAACTTAAGTGGTGGGCAACATCTTAAACCCACATATGGGACTGAGGAAGGGAGAGGAGAGTGAGAGATATCAGTTGGTGTTGGGCAGGCGGTGTCCAGGACAGGGATGGGGATGGACCGTGCACTTCCTGGGCGCTTGCATGGCCGGGGTTGATTCCCGGGCCGTGCCTGCGTGGCCCAGAATTATTTTCACCTAACTCGCCAGTTTTCCTCCCCGCCTAGCGTCTGATGCCTAAACCTAACCCAAAACCCTCTACCTCTAACCTAAATACCCTTAAACTAATACCTAGCCCTAGCCCCTTCTAACCTAAATGTCACCATCCCGATCCACTAAGCTAACATCTAGCTAACCCCAAGTGTAAACCCTACTCCAGGCTAAACCTAAGCCCCACTAATGCCTTATCCGATAAGATCAGTCCTGCATCTGCCAGAGTGTGGAGTGGTTCAATTCCACCATTAGTAACCGGATGTTCCCGGTGGTCGGGGTGCAGGACTACTGGAGGGCATACACCTGCAGCTGCTCAAGAGCGGTGTGGCTCAACTCCACCATCCATGACCTGGATGATCCTCGGGGTGCCGAGTGCAGGCCTCAGGGACGGGACCTGTGAAAACACTTACCTTGGGAGGATCCAAAACCTGTAAAACAAGATGAAAACAGAGTTAACAAGGGAGAATGACAGGACACATTTAAAGGCACAACAAGGGCTCTGCCCATTCCACCATCGAGACAGCCCATGCTTGGCTCCAACCATGCCTGATGAGTGCGTGGGAGCGAAGCGGCGGCGTCGCAAAGTGGAGCCAAGCAATAGAGCTAAAATATCTAAGCTAAGCCAAACCAAGCTGGCACAAAAAAAAACTAAAATAACTTAAGTGGTGGGCAACATCTTAAACCCACATATGGGACTGAGGGAAGGGAGAGAGAGAGCGATATCAGTTGGTGTTGGGCATACGGTGTCGGAGTTGGTGTTGGGCAGGGATGGGGATGGACCGTGCACTTCCTGGGCGCTTGCATGGCCGGGTTGATTCCCCGGCCGTGCCTGCGTGGCCCAGAATTAATTTTCACCTAACTCGCCAGTTTTCCTCCGCCTAGCGTCTGATGCCTAAACCTAACCCAAAACCCTCTACCTCTAACCCTAAAATACCCTTAAACTAAAAACTAGCCCTAGCCCCTTCCTAACCCTAAATGTCACCATCCCGATCCATAAGCTAACATCTAGCTAACCCCAAGTGGAAACCCTAATTCCAGGCTAAACCCTAAGCCCCACTAATGCCTTATCCGATAAGATCAGTCCTGCATCTGCCAGAGTGTGGAGTGGTTCAATTCCACCATTAAGTAACCGGATGTTCCCGGTGGTCGGGGTGCAGGACTCGGAGGGCATCACCTGCAGCTGCTCAAGAGCGGTGTGGCTCAACTCCACCATCCATGACCTGGGCGATCCTCGGGGTGCCGAGGTGCAGGCCTCAGGGACAGGGACCTGTGAAGAAAATACTTACCTTGGGAGGATCCAAAACCTGTAAAACAAGATGAAAACAGAGTTAAAAGGGAGAATGACAGGGACAACATTTAAAGGGCACAACAAAGGGCTCTGCCCATTCCACCATCAAAGACAGCCCATGCTTGGCTCCAACCATGCCTGATGAGTGCGTAGGAGCACGAAGCGCGTCGCAGAAGTGGAGCCAAGCAATGGAGCTAAAATAACTAAGCTAAGCTAAATTAAGCTGGCACAATAAAACTAAATTAAAATAACTTAAGTGGTGGGCAACATCTTAAACCCACATATGGGACTGAGGGAAGGGAGAGGAGAGTGAGCGATATCAGTTGGTGTTGGGCAGGCGGTGTCGGACAGGGATGGGGATGGACCGTGCACTTCCTGGGCGCTTGCATGGCCGGGGTTGATTCCCGGGCCGTGCCTGCGTGGCCCAGAATTAATTTCACCTAACTCGCCAGTTTTCCTCCCGCCTAGCGTCTGATGCCTAAACCTAACCCAAAACCCTCTACCTCTAACCTAAATTACCCTTAAACTAATAACTAGCCCTAGCCCCTTCCTAACCCTAAATGTCACCATCCCGATCCATAAGCTAACATCTAGCTAACCCCAAGTGTAAACCCTAATTCCAGGCTAAACCCTAAGCCCCACTAATGCCTTATCCGATAAGATCAGTCCTGCATCTGCCAGAGTGTGGAGTGGTTCAATTCCACCATTCAGTAACCGGATGTTCCCGGTGGTCGGGGTGCAGGACTCGGAGGGCATCACCTGCAGCTGCTCAAGAGCGGTGTGGCTCAACTCCACCATCCATGACCTGGGCGATCCTCGGGGTGCCGAGGTGCAGGCCTCAGGGACAGGGAACCTGTGAAAAAACACTTACCTTGGGAGGATCCAAAACCTGTAAAAAAGATTAAGACAGAGTTAAAAGGGAGAATGACAGGGACAACATTTAAAGGGCACAACAAAGGGCTCTGCCCATTCCACCATCAAAGACAGCCCATGCTTGGCTCCAACCATGCCTGATGAGTGCGTAGGAGCAAAGCAGCGTCAGAAGTGGAGCCAAGCAATGGAGCTAAAATAACTAAGCTAAGCTAAATTAAGCTGGCACAATAAAACTAAATTAAAATAACTTAAGTGGTGGGCAACATCTTAAACCCACATATGGGACTGAGGGAAGGGAGAGGAGTGAGAGATATCAGTTGGTGTTGGGCAGACGGTGTCGGACAGGGATGGGGATGGACCGTGCACTTCCTGGGCGCTTGCATGGCCGGGGTTGATTCCCGGGCCGTGCCTGCGTGGCCCAGAATTAATTTCACCTAACTCGCCAGTTTTCCTCCCGCCTAGCGTCTGATGCCTAAACCTAACCCAAAACCCTCTACCTCTAACCTAAATTACCCTTAAACTAATACCTAGCCCTAGCCCCCTTCCTAACCTAAATGTCACCATCCCGATCCATAAGCTAACATCTAGCTAACCCCAAGTGTAAACCCTAATTCCAGGCTAAACCTAAGCCCCACTAATGCCTTATCCGATAAGATCAGTCCTGCATCTGCCAGAGTGTGGAGTGGTTCAATTCCACCATTCAAGTAACCGGATGTTCCCGGTGGTCCGGGTGCAGGACTCGGAGGGCATCACCTGCAGCTGCTCAAGAGCGGTGTGGCTCAACTCCACCATCCATGACCTGGGCGATCCTCGGGGTGCCGAGGTGCAGGCCTCAGGGACAGGGACCTGTGAAAACACTTACCTTGGGAGGATCCAAAAACCTGTAAAAAAGATGAAAACAGAGTTAAAAGGAGAATGACAGGGACAACATTTAAAGGGCACAACAAAGGGCTCTGCCCATTCCACCATCAAAGACAGCCCATGCTTGGCTCCAACCATGCCTGATGAGTGCGTAGGAGCACGAAGCGTCGCAGAAGTGGAGCCAAGCAATGGAGCTAAAATAACTAAGCTAAGCTAAATTAAGCTGGCACACAATAAAACTAAATTAAAACAACTTAAGTGGTGGGCAACATCTTAAACCCACATATGGGACTGAGGGAAGGGAGAGAGAGTGAGAGATATCAGTTGGTGTTGGGCAGACGGTGTCGGACAGGGATGGGGGATGGACCGTGCACTTCCTGGGCCGCGCTTGCATGGCCCGGGGTTGATTCCCCGGGCCGTGCCTGCGTGGCCCAGAATTAATTTTCACCTAACTCGCCAGTTTTCCTCCCCGCCTAGCGTCTGATGCCTAAACCTAACCCAAAACCCTCTACCTCTAACCTAAAAAACCCTTAAACTAAAACTAGCCCTAGCCCCTTCCTAACCTAAATGTCACCATCCCGATCCATAAGCTAACATCTAGCTAACCCCAAGTGTAAACCCTACTCCAGGCTAAACCCTAAGCCCCACTAATGCCTTATCAGATAAGATCAGTCCTGCATCTGCCATAGTGTGGAGTGGTTCAATTCCACCATTCAGTAACCGGATGTTCCCGGTGGTCCGGGTGCAGGACTCGGAGGGCATCACCTGCAGCTGCTCAAGAGCGGTGTGGCTCAACTCCACCATCCATGACCTGGGCGATCCTCGGGGTGCCGAGGTGCAGGCCTCAGGGACAGGGACCTGTGAAAAAATACTTACCTTGGGAGGATCCAAAGACCTGTAAAACAAGATGAAGACAGAGTTAACAAGGAGAATGACAGGGACAACATTTAAAGGGCACAACAAAGGGCTCTGCCCATTCCACCATCGAAGACAGCCCATGCTTGGCTCCAACCATGCCTGATGAGTGCGTAGGAGCGAAACGCGTGCGCAGAAGTGGAGCCAAGCAATGGAGCTAAAATATCTAAGCTAAGCTAAATTAAGCTGGCACAATAAAACTAAATTAAAATAACTTAAGTGGTGGGCAACATCTTAAACCCACATATGGGACTGAGGGAAGGAGAGGAGAGTGAGAGCGATATCAGTTGGTGTTGGGCAGACGGTGTCGGACAGGGATGGGGATGGACCGTGCACTTCCTGGGCGCTTGCATGGCCGGGGTTGATTCCCGGCCGTGCCTGCGTGGCCCAGAATTAATTTTCACCTAACTCGCCAGTTTTCCTCCCGCCTAGCGTCTGATGCCTAAACCTAACCCAAAACCCTCTACCTCTAACCTAAACTACCCTTAAACTAAAACCTAGCCTAGCCCCCTTCCTAACCCTAAATGTCACCATCCCGATCCATAAGCTAACATCTAGCTAACCCCAAGTGTAAACCCTAATTCCAGGCTAAACCCTAAGCCCCACTAATGCCTTATCCGATAAGATCAGTCCTGCATCTGCCAGAGTGTGGAGTGGTTCAATTCCACCATTCAGTAACCGGATGTTCCCGGTGGTCGGGGTGCAGGACCGGAGGGCATCACCTGCAGCTGCTCAAGAGCGGTGTGGCTCAACTCCACCATCCATGACCTGGACGATCCTCGGGGTGCCGAGGTGCAGGCCTCAGGGACAGGGACCTGTGAAGAAAATACTTACCTTGGGAGGATCCAAAACCTGTAAAAAAGATTAAAACAGAGTTAAAAGGAGAATGACAGGGACAACATTTAAAGGGCACAACAAAGGGCTCTGCCCATTCCACCATCAAAGACAGCCCATGCTTGGCTCCAACCATGCCTGATGAGTGCGTAGGAGCACGCAGCGTCGCAGAAGTGGAGCCAAGCAATGGAGCTAAAATATCTAAGCTAAGCTAAATTAAGCCGGCACAATAAAACTAAATTAAAATAACTTAAGTGGTGGGCAACATCTTAAACCCACATATGGGACTGAGGGAAGGGAGAGGAGAGTGAGCGATATCAGTTGGTGTTGGGCAGACGGTGTCGGACAGGGATGGGGATGGACCGTGCACTTCCTGGGCGCGCTTGCATGGCCCGGGTTGATTCCCGGCCGTGCCTGCGTGGCCCAGAATTAATTTTCACCTAACTCGCCAGTTTTCCTCCCGCCTAGCGTCTGATGCCTAAACCTAACCCAAAACCCTCTACCTCTAACCTAAAATACCCTTAAACTAAAAACTAGCCTAGCCCCTTCCTAACCTAAATGTCACCATCCCGATCCATAAGCTAACATCTAGCTAACCCCAAGTGGAAACCCTAATTCCAGGCTAAACCCTAAGCCCCACTAATGCCTTATCCGATAAGATCAGTCCTGCATCTGCCAGAGTGTGGAGTGGTTCAATTCCACCATTCGTAACCGGATGTTCCCGGTGGTCCGGGTGCAGGACCCGGAGGGCATCACCTGCAGCTGCTCAAGAGCGGTGTGGCTCAACTCCACCATCCATGACCTGGGCGATCCTCGGGGTGCCGAGGTGCAGGCCTCAGGGACAGGGACCTGTGAAGAAAATACTTACCTTGGGAGGATCCAAAACCTGTAAAAAAGATTAAGACAGAGTTAAAAGGAGAATGACAGGGACAACTTTTAATGGGCAAAACAAAGGGCTCTGCCCATTCCACCATCAAAGACAGCCCATGCTTGGCTCCAACCATGCCTGATGAGTGCGTAGGAGCAAACGCGTCGCAGAAGTGGAGCCAAGCAATGGAGCTAAAATATCTAAGCTAAGCTAAATTAAGCCGGCACAATAAAACTAAACTAAAATAACTTAAGTGGTGGGCAACATCTTAAACCCACATATGGGACTGAGGGAAGGGAGAGAGAGTGAGCGATATCAGTTGGTGTTGGGCAGACGGTGTCGGACAGGGATGGGGATGGACCGTGCACTTCCTGGGCAGCTTGCATGGCCCGGGTTGATTCCCGGGCGTGCCTGCGTGGCCCAGAATTATTTTCACCTAACTCGCCAGTTTTCCTCCCCGCCTAGCGTCTGATGCCTAAACCTAACCCAAAACCCTCTACCTCTAACCCTAAATTACCCTTAAACTAAAAACTAGCCCTAGCCCCCTTCCTAACCCTAAATGTCACCATCCCGATCCATAAGCTAACATCTAGCTAACCCCAAGTGGAAACCCTAATTCCAGGCTAAACCCTAAGCCCCACTAATGCCTTATCCGATAAGATCAGTCCTGCATCTGCCAGAGTGTGGAGTGGTTCAATTCCACCATTAAGTAACCGGATGTTCCCGGTGGTCCGGGTGCAGGACCCGGAGGGCATCACCTGCAGCTGCTCAAGAGCGGTGTGGCTCAACTCCACCGTCCATGACCTGGACGATCCTCGGGGGTGCCGAGGTGCAGGCCTCAGGGACAGGGACCTGTGAAGAAAATACTTACCTTGGGAGGATCCAAAAACCTGTAAAAAAAGATTAAGACAGAGTTAAAAAGAGAATGACAGGGACCACATTTACCGGGCACAACACAGCCCTCTCCCCATACCACCACCAAAGACAGCCCATGCTTGGCTCCAACCATGCCTGATGAGTGCGTAGGAGCACGAAACGCGCGTGCAGAAGTGGAGCCAAGCAATGGAGCTAAAATAACTAAGCTAAGCTAAATTAAGCCGGCACAATAAAACTAAATTAAAACAACTTAAGTGGTGGGCAACATCTTAAACCCACACATGGGACTGAGGGAAGGGAGAGGAGAGTGAGCGATATCAGTTGGTGTTGGGAGGCGGTGTCGGACAGGGATGGGGATGGACCGTGCACTTCCTGGGCGCTTGCATGGCCCGGGTTGATTCCCGGGCCGTGCCTGCGGCCCAGAATTAATTTTCACCTAACTCGCCAGTTTTCCTCCCCGCCTAGCGTCTGATGCCTAAACCTAACCCAAAACCCTCTACCTCTAACCCTAAACTACCCTTAAACTAATACCTAGCCCTAGCCCCCTTCCTAACCCTAAATGTCACCATCCCGATCCATAAGCTAACATCTAGCTAACCCCAAGTGTAAACCCTACTCCAGGCTAAACCCTAAGCCCCACTAATGCCTTATCCGATAAGATCAGTCCTGCATCTGCCAGAGTGTGGAGTGGTTCAATTCCACCATTCGTAACCCGGATGTTCCCCGGTGGTCCGGGGTGCAGGACCCGGAGGGCATCACCTGCAGCTGCTCAAGAGCGGTGTGGCTCAACTCCACCATCCATGACCTGGACGATCCTCGGGGGTGCCGAGGTGCAGGCCTCAGGGACAGGGACCTGTGAAAAAATACTTACCTTGGGAGGATCCAAAACCTGTAAAAAAGATTAAGACAGAGTTAAAAGGAGAATGACAGGGACAACATTTAAAGGGCACAACAAAGGGCTCTGCCCATTCCACCATCGAAGACAGCCCATGCTTGGCTCCAACCATGCCTGATGAGTGCGTAGGAGCACGAAACGCGTCGCAGAAGTGGAGCCAAGCAATGGAGCTAAAATATATAAGCTAAGCTAAACTAAGCTGGCACAATAAAACTAAAACTAAACTACCTTAAGTGGTGGGCAACATCTTAAACCCACACATGGGACTGAGGGAAGGGAGAGGAGAGTGAGAGATATCAGTTGGTGTTGGGCAGACGGTGTCGGACAGGGATGGGGGATGGACCGTGCACTTCCTGGGCCGCGCTTGCATGGCCCGGGGTTGATTCCCCGGGCCGTGCCTGCGTGGCCCAGAATTAATTTTCACCTAACTCGCCAGTTTTCCTCCCCGCCTAGCGTCTGATGCCTAAACCTAACCCAAAACCCTCTACCTCTAACCCTAAATACCCTTAAACTAAAAACTAGCCTAGCCCCTTCCTAACCCTAAATGTCACCATCCCGATCCATAAGCTAACATCTAGCTAACCCCAAGTGGAAACCCTAATTCCAGGCTAAACCCTAAGCCCCACTAATGCCTTATCCGATAAGATCAGTCCTGCATCTGCCAGAGTGTGGAGTGGTTCAATTCCACCATTCAGTAACCGGATGTTCCCGGTGGTCCGGGGTGCAGGACCGGAGGGCATCACTTGCAGATTCTCAAGAGAGTTGTGGCTCAACTCCACCTTCCATGACCTGGGCGATCCTCGGGGTGCCGAGGTGCAGGCCTCAGGGACGGGAACCTGTGAAGAAAATACTTACCTTGGGAGGATCCAAAACCTGTAAAAAAGATGAAGACAGAGTTAAAAGGAGAATGACAGGGACAACATTTAAAGGGCACAACATAGGGCTCTGCCCATTCCACCATCAAAGACAGCCCATGCTTGGCTCCAACCATGCCTATTGAGTGCGTAGGAGCACGAAAGCGCGCAGAAGTGGAGCCAAGCAATGGAGCTAAAATATCTAAGCTAAGCTAAACCAAGCTGGCACAATTAAACTAAATTAAAATAACTTAAGTGGTGGGCAACATCTTAAACCCACATATGGGACTGAGGGAAGGGAGAGGAGAGTGAGCGATATCAGTTGGTGTTGGGCAGACGGTGTCGGACAGGGATGGGGGATGGACCGTGCACTTCCTGGGCCGCGCTTGCATGGCCCGGGGTTGATTCCCCGGGCCGTGCCTGCGTGGCCCAGAATTAATTTTCACCTAACTCGCCAGTTTTCCTCCGCCTAGCGTCTGATGCCTAAACCTAACCCAAAACCCTCTACCTCTAACCCTAAACTACCCTAAACTAAAACTAGCCCTAGCCCCTTCCTAATCCTAAATGTCACCATCCCGATCCATAAGCTAACATCTAGCTAACCCCAAGTGGAAACCCTAATTCCAGGCTAAACCCTAAGCCCCACTAATGCCTTATCCGATAAGATCAGTCCTGCATCTGCCAGAGTGTGGAGTGGTTCAATTCCACCATTCGTAACCCGGATGTTCCCCGGTGGTCCGGGGTGCAGGACCCGGAGGGCATCACCTGCAGCTGCTCAAGAGCGGTGTGGCTCAACTCCACCATCCATGACCTGGACGATCCTCGGGGTGAGGTGCAGGCCTCAGGGACAGGGACCTGTGAAGAAAATACTTACCTTGGGAGGATCCAAACCTGTAAAAAAGATTAAGACAGAGTTAAAAGGAGAATGACAGGGACAACATTTAAAGGGCACAACAAAGGGCTCTGCCCATTCCACCAGCAAAGACAGCCCATGCTTGGCTCCAACCATGCCTGATGAGTGCGTAGAGCACAAACGCCTCTCAGAAGTGGAGCCAAGCAATGGAGCTAAAATAACTAAGCTAAGCTAAATTAAGCCGGCACAATATAACTAAAATAACACAACTTATGTGGTGGGCAACATCTTAAACCCACATATGGGACTGAGGGAAGGGAGAGAGAGAGTGAGCGATATCAGTTGGTGGTGGGCAGACGGTGTCGGACAGGGATGGGGATGGACCGTGCACTTCCTGGCGCTTGCATGGCCGGGGTTGATTCCCCGGCCGTGCTGCTGGCCCAGAATCTAATTCTTCACCTAACCCTGGGGGCCCTCTATCCCTAAAACCACTACATCACAACATCTAAACCTAAAAGCTAATCTAGCTAAATGGTGTGGCGTGACGGTGTTGGGCAGTAGAGGGATGGACCGTGCATTTCACTGGGGCTGCATCTTTGCAGCCCCAGTATATATTTTCTAACCTAACCAGCCAGTTATCCTCCCTAACGTAAGTCCCTAAACCTAACCCCAATCCCTTAAGGCCTAAAATGGCATTGAAGATGAGTGGGAGAGTGTAAACAAACAAGACAGAGGAAAGATAAGAAGATAAACACAAGATTAACAGAGGATACTTACCGAAGATGGGAAACCTGCAAGATAAAAGATACACAATTACATTAAGATAAACAGAGTTGAAGGGTCACAAAGTAAAGAAACTAAAGCTAATCTAAGCTAACCAAAACCTAAATAAGATTAATCTAAGCTACCTCAGGCACATTTAAGATAAACTAAGATAATATGCATCTATCTAAGCTAAACTAAGCAAATCTAAGATAATTAAAGCTAAACTAAGCACATCTAAGCTAAACTCAGCAAACTAAGATAATTAAAGCTAAACTAAGATAAACTGCACCTACCTAAGATAAACTAAGCACATCTAAGATAATTAAAGCTAAACTAAGCAAATCTAAAGCTAAACACAGCAAACTAAGTGCCAGAAGCCAACCAGTATAAAAGGAGGAGCCACATGAAAATCCCTCACTCTGTCTTTGACCTCTGTTCGAGTAACATGCCCCTGAAGCCTGATGAAGACCAAATGGTGTCAAACGTTGCAACTCAGGAGCATGAATAAAGGCTGAAAAACTAAAAGCTAGCTAAACCTATTGAACTAAAGCCTACTAACATCTAAACTTAATTTTGGAAAAGCCATAGCCACACTCTGGCATGGCAAACACTCTTGGGAAAGGCTAAATGAAGACTGCTAAGTCTAATGTTTGAACCTGGCTAGGCCAAATCGGTCAGCTAACACTAAAAACTAAATCTAATTCTTACCCTAACCTAACCTTGGGGGCTAGCCCTTATCCCTAAAACCACTACATCACAACATCTAAACCTAAAAGCTAATCTAGCTAAATGGTGTGGAGTGACGGTGTTGGGCAGTAGAGGATGGACCGTGCATTTCACTGGGGCTGCATCTTTGCAGCCCCAGTATATATTTTCTAACCTAACCAGCCAGTTATCCTCCCTAACGTAAGTCCCTAAACCTAACCCCAATCCCTTAAGGCCTAAAATGGCATTGAAGATGAGTGGGAGAGTGTAAACAAACAAGACAGAGGAAAGATAAGAAGATAAACACAAGATTAACAGAGGATACTTACCGAAGATGAAACCTGCAAGATAAAAGATACACAATTACATTAAGATAAACAGAGTTGAAGGGTCACAAAGTAAAGAAACTAAAGCTAATCTAAGCTAACAAAAACCTAAATAAGATTAATCTAAGCTACCTCATGCACATTGAATATAAACTAATATAATATGCATCTATCTAAGCTAAACTAAGCAAATCTAAGATAATTAAAGCTAAACTAAGCACATCTAAGCTAAACTCAGCAAACTAAGATAATTAAAGCTAAACTAAGATAAACTGCACCTACCTAAGATAAACTAAGCACATCTAAGATAATTAAAGCTAAACTAAGCAAATCTAAAGCTAAACACAGCAAACTAAGTGCCAGAAGCCAACCAGTATAAAAGGAGGAGCCACATGAAAATCCCTCACTCTGTCTTTGACCTCTGTTCGAGTACCATGCCCTGAAGCCTGATGAAGACCAAATGGTGTCAAACGTTGCAAACTCAGGGAGCATGAATAAAGGCTGAAAAACTAAAAGCTAGCTAAACCTATTGAACTAAAGCCTACTAACATCTAAACTTAATTTTTGGAAAAGCCATAGCCACACTCTCTGGCATGGCAAACACTCTTAGGAAAGGCTAAATGAAGACTGCTAAGTCTAATTTTTTAACCTGGCTAGGCCTAATCGGTCAGCTAATATTGAAAACTAAATCTAATTCTTACCCTAACCCTAACCTTGGGGGGGCTAGCCCTTATCCCTAAAACCACTACATCACAACATCTAAACCTAAAAGCTAATCTAGCTAAATGGTGTGGCGTGACGGTGTTGGGCAGTAGAGGGATGGACCGTGCATTTCACTGGGGCTGCATCTTTGCAGCCCCAGTATATATTTTTCTAACCTAACCAGCCAGTTATCCTCCCTAACGTAAGTCCCTAAACCTAACCCCAATCCCTTAAGGCCTAAAAATGGCATTGAAGATGAGTGGGAGAGTGTAAACAAACAAGACAGAGGAAAGATAAGAAGATAAACACAAGATTAACAGAGGATACTTACCCGAAGATGGGAAACCTGCAAGATAAAAGATACACAATTACATTAAGATAAACAGAGTTGAAGGGTCACAAAGTAAAGAAACTAAAGCTAATCTAAGCTAACCAAAACCTAAATAAGATTAATCTAAGCTACCTCAGGCACATTTAAGATAAACTAAGATAATATGCATCTATCTAAGCTAAACTAAGCAAATCTAAGATAATTAAAGCTAAACTAAGCACATCTAAGCTAAACTCAGCAAACTAAGATAATTAAAGCTAAACTAAGATAAACTGCATCTACCTAAGATAAACTAAGCACATCTAAGATAATTAAAGCTAAACTAAGCACATCTAAAGCTAAACACAGCAAACTAAGTGCCAGAAGCCAACCAGTATAAAAAGGAGGAGCCACATGAAAATCCCTCACTCTGTCTTTGACCTCTGTTAGAGTAACATGCCCTGAAGCCTGATGAAGACCAAATGGTGTCAAACGTTGCAACTCAGGAGCATGAATAAAGGCTGAAAAACTAAAAGCTAGCTAAACCTATTGAACTAAAGCCTACTAATATCTAAACTTAATTTTTGGAAAAGCCATAGCCACACTCTGGCATGGCAAACACTCTTGGGAAAGGCTAAATGAAGACTGCTAAGTCTAATGTTTGAACCTGGCTAGGCCAAATCGGTCAGCTAACACTAAAAACTAAATCTAATTCTTACCCTAACCCTAACCTTGGGGGGGCTAGCCCTTATCCCTAAAACCACTACATCACAACATCTAAACCTAAAAGCTAATCTAGCTAAATGGTGTGGAGTGACGGTGTTGGGCAGTAGAGGATGGACCGTGCATTTCACTGGGGCTGCATCTTTGCAGCCCACAGTATATATTTTCTAACCTAACCAGCCAGTTATCCTCCCTAACGTAAGTCCCTAAACCTAACCCCAATCCCTTAAGGCCTAAAATGGCATTGAAGATGAGTGGGAGAGTGTAAACAAACAAGACAGAGGAAAGATAAGAAGATAAACACAAGATTAACAGAGGATACTTACCGAAGATGGGAAACCTGCAAGATAAAAGATACACAATTACATTAAGATAAACAGAGTTGAAGGGTCACAAAGTAAAGAAACTAAAGCTAATCTAAGCTAACCAAAAACCTAAATAAGATTAATCTAAGCTACCTCAGGCACATTTAAGATAAACTAAGATAATATGCATCTATCTAAGCTAAACCAAGCAAATCTAAGATAATTAAAGCTAAACTAAGCACATCTAAGCTAAACTCAGCAAACTAAGATAATTAAAGCTAAACTAAGATAAACTGCATCTGCCTAAGATAAACTAAGCACATCTAAGATAATTAAAGCTAAACTAAGCAAATCTAAAGCTAAACACAGCAAACTAAGTGCCAGAAGCCAACCAGTATAAAAGGAGGAGCCACATGAAAATCCCTCACTCTGTCTTTGACCTCTGTTCGAGTAACATGCCCTGAAGCCTGATGAAGACCAAATGGTGTCAAACGTTGCAACTCAGGGAGCATGAATAAAGGCTGAAAAACTAAAAGCTAGCTAAACCTATTGAACTAAAGCCTACTAATATCTAAACTTAATTTTGGAAAAGCCATAGCCACACTCTGGCATGGCAAACACTCTTGGGAAAGGCTAAATGAAGACTGCTAAGTCTAATGTTTGAACCTGGCTAGGCCAAATCGGTCGGTCAGCTAACACTAAACTAAATCTAATTCTTACCTAACCCTAACCTTGGGGGCTAGCCCTTATCCCTAAAACCACTACATCACAACATCTAAACCTAAAAGCTAATCTAGCTAAATGGTGTGGAGTGACGGTGTTGGGCAGTAGAGGGATGGACCGTGCATTTCACTGGGGCTGCATCTTTGCAGCCCCAGTATATATTTTCTAACCTAACCAGCCAGTTATCCTCCCCACCTAAGTCTCGATGCCTAAACCTAACCCCAATCCCTTAAGGCCTAAAATGGCATTGAAGATGAGTGGGAGAGTGTAAACAAACAAGACAGAGGAAAGATAAGAAGATAAACACAAGATTAACAGAGGATACTTACCGAAGATGGAAACCTGCAAGATAAAAGATACACAATTACATTAAGATAAACAGAGTTGAAGGGTCACAAAGTAAAGAAACTAAAGCTAATCTAAGCTAACCAAAACCTAAATAAGATTAATCTAAGCTACCTCAGGCACATTTAAGATAAACTAAGATAATATGCATCTATCTAAGCTAAACTAAGCAAATCTAAGATAATTAAAGCTAAACTAAGCACATCTAAGCTAAACTCAGCAAACTAAGATAATTAAAGCTAAACTAAGATAAACTGCACCTACCTAAGATAAACTAAGCACATCTAAGATAATTAAAGCTAAACTAAGCAAATCTAAAGCTAAACACAGCAAACTAAGTGCCAGAAGCCAACCAGTATAAAAGGAGGAGCCACATGAAAATCCCTCACTCTGTCTTTGACCTCTGTTCGAGTAACATGCCCTGAAGCCTGATGAAGACCAAATGGTGTCAAACGTTGCAACTCAGGGAGCATGAATAAAGGCTGAAAAACTAAAAGCTAGCTAAACCTATTGAACTAAAGCCTACTAACATCTAAACTTAATTTTTGGAAAAGCCATAGCCACACTCTGGCATGGCAAACACTCTTGGGAAAGGCTAAATGAAGACTGCTAAGTCTAATGTTTGAACCTGGCTAGGCCAAATCGGTCAGCTAATACTAAAAACTAAATCTAATTCTTACCCTAACCCTAACCTTGGGGGGGCTAGCCCTTATCCCTAAAACCACTACATCACAACATCTAAACCTAAAAGCTAATCTAGCTAAATGGTGTGGCGTGACGGTGTTGGGCAGTAGAGGATGGACCGTGCATTTCACTGGGGCTGCATCTTTGCAGCCCCAGTATATATTTTCTAACCTAACCAGCCAGTTATCCTCCCTAACGTAAGTCCCTAAACCTAACCCCAATCCCTTAAGGCCTAAAATGGCATTGAAGATGAGTGGGAGAGTGTAAACAAACAAGACAGAGGAAAGATAAGAAGATAAACACAAGATTAACAGAGGATACTTACCCGAGATGAAACCAGCAAGATAAAAGATACACAAATACAATAAGAAAAAAAGAGTTGAAGGGTAAAAAAGTAAAGAAACAAAAGCAAAACTAAGCTAACCAAACACTAAATAAGATTAATCTAAGCTACCTCAGGCACATTTAAGATAAACTAAGATAATATGCATCTATCTAAGCTAAACTAAGCAAATCTAAGATAATTAAAGCTAAACTAAGCACATCTAAGCTAAACTCAGCAAACTAAGATAATTAAAGCTAAACTAAGATAAACTGCACCTACCTAAGATAAACTAAGCACATCTAAGATAATTAAAGCTAAACTAAGCAAATCTAAAGCTAAACACAGCAAACTAAGTGCCAGAAGCCAACCAGTATAAAAGGAGGAGCCACATGAAAATCCCTCACTCTGTCTTTGACCTCTGTTCGAGTAACATGCCCTGAAGCCTGATGAAGACCAAATGGTGTCAAACGTTGCAACTCAGGGAGCATGAATAAAGGCTGAAAAACTAAAAGCTAGCTAAACCTATTGAACTAAAGCCTACTAACATCTAAACTTAATTTTTGGAAAAGCCATAGCCACACTCTGGCATGGCAAACACTCTTGGGAAAGGCTAAATGAAGACTGCTAAGTCTAATGTTTGAACCTGGCTAGGCCAAATCGGTCAGCTAATACTAAAAACTAAATAAATCTAATTCTTACCCTAACCCTAACCTTGGGGGCTAGCCCTTATCCCTAAAACCACTACATCACAACATCTAAACCTAAAAGCTAATCTAGCTAAATGGTGTGGCGTGACGGTGTTGGGCAGTAGAGGATGGACCGTGCATTTCACTGGGGCTGCATCTTTGCAGCCCCAGTATATATTTTCTAACCTAACCAGCCAGTTATCCTCCCTAACGTAAGTCCCTAAACCTAACCCCAATCCCTTAAGGCCTAAAATGGCATTGAAGATGAGTGGGAGAGTGTAAACAAACAAGACAGAGGAAAGATAAGAAGATAAACACAAGATTAACAGAGGATACTTACCGAAGATGGAAACCTGCAAGATAAAAGATACACAATTACATTAAGATAAACAGAGTTGAAGGGTCACAAAGTAAAGAAACTAAAGCTAATCTAAGCTAACCAAACACTAAATAAGATTAATCTAAGCTACCTCAGGCACATTTAAGATAAACTAAGATAATATGCATCTATCTAAGCTAAACTAAGCAAATCTAAGATAATTAAAGCTAAACTAAGCACATCTAAGCTAAACTCAGCAAACTAAGATAATTAAAGCTAAACTAAGATAAACTGCACCTACCTAAGATAAACTAAGCACATCTAAGATAATTAAAGCTAAACTAAGCAAATCTAAAGCTAAACACAGCAAACTAAGTGCCAGAAGCCAACCAGTATAAAAGGAGGAGCCACATGAAAATCCCTCACTCTGTCTTTGACCTCTGTTCGAGTAACATGCCCTGAAGCCTGATGAAGACCAAATGGTGTCGAAACGTTGCAACTCAGGAGCATGAATAAAGGCTGAAAAACTAAAAGCTAGCTAAACCTATTGAACTAAAGCCTACTAACATCTAAACTTAATTTTGGAAAAGCCATAGCCACACTCTGGCATGGCAAACACTCTTGGGAAAGGCTAAATGAAGACTGCTAAGTCTAATGTTTGAACCTGGCTAGGCCAAATCGGTCAGCTAACACTAAAAAACTAAATCTAATTCTTACCCTAACCCTAACCTTGGGGGCTAGCCCTTATCCTAAAACCACTACATCACAACATCTAAACCTAAAAGCTAATCTAGCTAAATGGTGTGGCGTGACGGTGTTGGGCAGTAGAGGATGGACCGTGCATTTCACTGGGGCTGCATCTTTGCAGCCCCAGTATATATTTTCTAACCTAACCAGCCAGTTATCCTCCCTAACGTAAGTCCCTAAACCTAACCCCAATCCCTTAAGGCCTAAAATGGCATTGAAGATGAGTGGGAGAGTGTAAACAAACAAGACAGAGGAAAGATAAGAAGATAAACACAAGATTAACAGAGGATACTTACCGAAGATGGAAACCTGCAAGATAAAAGATACACAATTACATTAAGATAAACAGAGTTGAAGGGTCACAAAGTAAAGAAACTAAAGCTAATCTAAGCTAACCAAAACCTAAATAAGATTAATCTAAGCTACCTCAGGCACATTTAAGATAAACTAAGATAATATGCATCTATCTAAGCTAAACTAAGCAAATCTAAGATAATTAAAGCTAAACTAAGCACATCTAAGCTAAACTCAGCAAACTAAGATAATTAAAGCTAAACTAAGATAAACTGCACCTACCTAAGATAAACTAAGCACATCTAAGATAATTAAAGCTAAACTAAGCAAATCTAAAGCTAAACACAGCAAACTAAGTGCCAGAAGCCAACCAGTATAAAAGGAGGAGCCACATGAAAATCCCTCACTCTGTCTTTGACCTCTGTTCGAGTAACATGCCCTGAAGCCTGATGAAGACCAAATGGTGTCAAACGTTGCAACTCAGGGAGCATGAATAAAGGCTGAAAAACTAAAAGCTAGCTAAACCTATTGAACTAAAGCCTACTAACATCTAAACTTAATTTTTGGAAAAGCCATAGCCACACTCTGGCATGGCAAACACTCTTGGGAAAGGCTAAATGAAGACTGCTAAGTCTAATGTTTGAACCTGGCTAGGCCAAATCGGTCAGCTAACACTAAAAACTAAATCTAATTCTTACCCATATCCCCTAACCTTGGGGGCTAGCCCTTATCCCTAAAACCACTACATCACAACATCTAAACCTAAAAGCTAATCTAGCTAAATGGTGTGGAGTGACGGTGTTGGGCAGTAGAGGATGGACCGTGCATTTCACTGGGGCTGCATCTTTGCAGCCCCAGTATATATTTTCTAACCTAACCAGCCAGTTATCCTCCCTAACGTAAGTCCCTAAACCTAACCCCAATCCCTTAAGGCCTAAAATGGCATTGAAGATGAGTGGGAGAGTGTAAACAAACAAGACAGAGGAAAGATAAGAAGATAAACACAAGATTAACAGAGGATACTTACCCGAAGATGAAACCTGCAAGATAAAAGATACACAATTACATTAAGATAAACAGAGTTGAAGGGTCACAAAGTAAAGAAACTAAAGCTAATCTAAGCTAACCAAAACCTAAATAAGATTAATCTAAGCTACCTCAGGCACATTTAAGATAAACTAAGATAATATGCATCTATCTAAGCTAAACTAAGCAAATCTAAGATAATTAAAGCTAAACTAAGCACATCTAAGCTAAACTCAGCAAACTAAGATAATTAAAGCTAAACTAAGATAAACTGCATCTGCCTAAGATAAACTAAGCACATCTAAGATAATTAAAGCTAAACTAAGCAAATCTAAAGCTAAACACAGCAAACTAAGTGCCAGAAGCCAACCAGTATAAAAGGAGGAGCCACATGAAAATCCCTCACTCTGTCTTTGACCTCTGTTCGAGTAACATGCCCTGAAGCCTGATGAAGACCAAATGGTGTCAAACGTTGCAACTCAGGGAGCATGAATAAAGGCTGAAAAACTAAAAGCTAGCTAAACCTATTGAACTAAAGCCTACTAATATCTAAACTTAATTTTTGGAAAAGCCATAGCCACACTCTGGCATGGCAAACACTCTTGGGAAAGGCTAAATGAAGACTGCTAAGTCTAATGTTTGAACCTGGCTAGGCCAAATCGGTCAGCTAACACTAAAAACTAAATCTAATTCTTACCCTAACCCTAACCTTGGGGGGGCTAGCCCTTATCCCTAAAACCACTACATCAAAACATCTAAACCTAAAAGCTAATCTAGCTAAATGGTGTGGAGTGACGGTGTTGGGCAGTAGAGGATGGACCGTGCATTTCACTGGGGCTGCATCTTTGCAGCCCCAGTATATATTTTCTAACCTAACCAGCCAGTTATCCTCCCTAACGTAAGTCCCTAAACCTAACCCCAATCCCTTAAGGCCTAAAATGGCATTGAAGATGAGTGGGAGAGTGTAAACAAACAAGACAGAGGAAAGATAAGAAGATAAACACAAGATTAACAGAGGATACTTACCCGAAGATGGGAAACCTGCAAGATAAAAGATACACAATTACATTAAGATAAACAGAGTTGAAGGGTCACAAAGTAAAGAAACTAAAGCTAATCTAAGCTAACCAAAACCTAAATAAGATTAATCTAAGCTACCTCAGGCACATTTAAGATAAACTAAGATAATATGCATCTATCTAAGCTAAACCAAGCAAATCTAAGATAATTAAAGCTAAACTAAGCACATCTAAGCTAAACTCAGCAAACTAAGATAATTAAAGCTAAACTAAGATAAACTGCATCTGCCTAAGATAAACTAAGCACATCTAAGATAATTAAAGCTAAACTAAGCAAATCTAAAGCTAAACACAGCAAACTAAGTGCCAGAAGCCAACCAGTATAAAAGGAGGAGCCACATGAAAATCCCTCACTCTGTCTTTGACCTCTGTTCGAGTAACATGCCCCTGAAGCCTGATGAAGACCAAATGGTGTCAAACGTTGCAACTCAGGGAGCATGAATAAAGGCTGAAAAACTAAAAGCTAGCTAAACCTATTGAACTAAAGCCTACTAATATCTAAACTTAATTTTTGGAAAAGCCATAGCCACACTCTGGCATGGCAAACACTCTTGGGAAAGGCTAAATGAAGACTGCTAAGTCTAATGTTTGAACCTGGCTAGGCCAAATCGGTCAGCTAACACTAAAAACTAAATTTAATTCTTACCCTAACCCTAACCTTGGGGGGGCTAGCCCTTATCCCTAAAACCACTACATCAAAACATCTAAACCTAAAAGCTAATCTAGCTAAATGGTGTGGAGTGACGGTGTTGGGCAGTAGAGGGATGGACCGTGCATTTCACTGGGGCTGCATCTTTGCAGCCCCAGTATATATTTTCTAACCTAACCAGCCAGTTATCCTCCCTAACGTAAGTCCCTAAACCTAACCCCAATCCCTTAAGGCCTAAAATGGCATTGAAGATGAGTGGGAGAGTGTAAACAAACAAGACAGAGGAAAGATAAGAAGATAAACACAAGATTAACAGAGGATACTTACCCGGAGAAGGGAAACCTGCAAGATAAAAGATACACAATTACATTAAGATAAACAGAGTTGAAGGGTCACAAAGTAAAGAAACTAAAGCTAATCTAAGCTAACCAAAACCTAAATAAGATTAATCTAAGCTACCTCAGGCACATTTAAGATAAACTAAGATAATATGCATCTATCTAAGCTAAACCAAGCAAATCTAAGATAATTAAAGCTAAACTAAGCACATCTAAGCTAAACTCAGCAAACTAAGATAATTAAAGCTAAACTAAGATAAACTGCACCTACCTAAGATAAACTAAGCACATCTAAGATAATTAAAGCTAAACTAAGCAAATCTAAAGCTAAACACAGCAAACTAAGTGCCAGAAGCCAACCAGTATAAAAGGAGGAGCCACATGAAAATCCCTCACTCTGTCTTTGACCTCTGTTCGAGTAACATGCCCTGAAGCCTGATGAAGACCAAATGGTGTCAAACGTTGCAACTCAGGGAGCATGAATAAAGGCTGAAAAACTAAAAGCTAGCTAAACCTATTGAACTAAAGCCTACTAATATCTAAACTTAATTTTTGGAAAAGCCATAGCCACACTCTGGCATGGCAAACACTCTTGGGAAAGGCTAAATGAAGACTGCTAAGTCTAATGTTTGAACCTGGCTAGGCCAAATTGGTCAGCTAACACTAAACTAAATCTAATTCATACCCTAACCCTAACCTTGGGGGGGCTAGCCCTTATCCCTAAAACCACTACATCACAACATCTAAACCTAAAAGCTAATCTAGCTAAATGGTGTGGAGTGACGGTGTTGGGCAGTAGAGGGATGGACCGTGCATTTCACTGGGGCTGCATCTTTGCAGCCCCAGTATATATTTTCTAACCTAACCAGCCAGTTATCCTCCCTAACGTAAGTCCCTAAACCTAACCCCAATCCCTTAAGGCCTAAAATGGCATTGAAGATGAGTGGGAGAGTGTAAACAAACAAGACAGAGGAAAGATAAGAAGATAAACACAAGATTAACAGAGGATACTTACCGAGATGGGAAACCTGCAAGATAAAAGATACACAATTACATTAAGATAGCCAACAGAGTTGAAGGGTCACTAAATGGTGTGGAAACGGTGTTGGGCTAACTATGTTTGAAGCTAATCTAAGCTAACCAAACCTAATTCTTATAAGATCTAATCTAAGCTACCTCAACATTTTAAACCTAAAACCCCTAATCCCTAACTAATGGTGTGGAGTAGCGGTGTTGGGCATTGAAGGGATGACCGTGCATTTCACTGGGGCTGCATCTTTGCAGCCCCAGTAAACTAAACAGCCAGTTATCCTCCCTAAAAGATCCTAAACCTAAACACTAAACTAGGCACATCTAATGGCTGAAGATGCTCAGCAAACTATGATAATTAAAGCTAAACTAAGACCGGAAAGGTAAAGCATCTAAAGCCTAAGCTAAACAGTTGAAGGGTCACAAATAAGATAAAGCTAAAGCTAAATAAACTAAAATATCTAAAGCTAAACACAGCAAACTAAGTGCTAAGAAAACAAAAAGCATAAAAAGAGGAGCCACTAATGAAAATCTAAAAACTCTGTCTAAGATTTTAGCTAAACATCTCTTAAAAGCAAGCAAAGATGAAGTATAACAAGGAGGAGGTTTGGGTGCAACTCAGGTCTTTGACCTCATGAATAAAGGCTGAAGCCTGAAAAACAAAAAGCTAGCTAAACCTATTGAACTAAAGGCTACTAAATCTAAACTTAATTTTTAAAAGCTATAGCCACACTCTGGCACTCTGGCATGGCAAACACTCTTGGGAAAGGCTAAATGAAGACTGCTAAGTCTAATGTTTGAACCTGGCTAGGCCAAATCGGTCAGCTAACACTAAAAACTAAATCTAATTCTTACCCTAACCCTAACCTTGGGGGGGCGAGCACATATCACAAAAAAAACTACAACACAACAGCAAAACCTAAAAGCTAATCTAGCTAAATGGTGTGGAGTGACGGTGTTGGGCAGTAGAGGGATGGACGTGCATTTCACTGGGGCTGCATCTTTGCAGCCCCAGTATATATTTTCTAAACTTACCAGCCAGTTATCCTCCCTAACGTAAGTCCCTAAACCTAACCCCAATCCCTTAAGGCCTAAAATGGCATTGAAGATGAGGGGTGAGAGTGTAAACAAACAAGACAGAGGAAAGATAAGAAGATAAACACAAGATTAACAGAGGATACTTACCCGAAGATGGGAAACCTGCAAGATAAAAGATACACAATTACATTAAGATAAACAGAGTTGAAGGGTCACAAAAAGTAAAGAAACTAAAGCTAATCTAAGCTAACCAAAACTAAATAAGATTAATCTAAGCTACCTCAGGCACATTTAATATAAACTAAGATAACATGCATCTATCTAAGCTAAACTAAGCAAATCTAAGATAATTAAAGCTAAACTAAGCACATCTAAGCTAAACTCAGCAAACTAAGATAATTAAAGCTAAACTAAGATAAACTGCATCTACCCAAGATAAACTAAGCACATCTAAGATAATTAAAGCTAAACTAAGCAAATCTAAAGCTAAACTCAAGCAAACTAAGTGCCAGAAGCCAACCAGTATAAAAGGAGGAGCCACATGAAAATCCCTCACTCTGTCTTTGACCTCTGTTCGAGTAACATGCCCCTGAAGCCTGATGAAGACCAAATGGTGTCAAACGTTTGCAACTCAGGGAGCATGAATAAAGGCTGAAAAACTAAAAGCTAGCTAAACCTATTGAACTAAAGCCTACTAATATCTAAACTTAATTTTTGAAAAGCCATAGCCACACTCTGGCATGGCAAACACTCTTGGGAAAGGGCTAAATGAAGACTGCTAAGTCTAATGTTTGAACCTGGCTAGGCCAAATCGGTCAGCTAACACTAAAAACTAAATCTAATTCTTACCTAACCCTAACCTTGGGGGCTAGCCCTTATCCCTAAAACCACTACATCATAACATCTAAACCTAAAAGCTAATCTAGCTAAATGGTGTGGAGTGACGGTGTTGGGCAGTAGAGGGATGGACCGTGCATTTCACTGGGGCTGCATCTTTGCAGCCCCAGTATATATTTTCTAACCTAACCAGCCAGTTATCCTCCCTAACGTAAGTCCCTAAACCTAACCCCAATCCCTTAAGGCCTAAAATGGCATTGAAGATGAGTGGGAGAGTGTAAACAAACAAGACAGAGGAAAGATAAGAAGATAAACACAAGATTAACAGAGGATACTTACCCGAGAAGGGAAACCTGCAAGATAAAAGATACACAATTACATTAAGATAAACAGAGTTGAAGGGTCACAAAGTAAAGAAACTAAAGCTAATCTAAGCTAACCAAAACCTAAATAAGATTAATCTAAGCTACCTCAGGCACATTTAAGATAAACTAAGATAACATGCATCTATCTAAGCTAAACTAAGCAAATCTAAGATAATTAAAGCTAAACTAAGCACATCTAAGCTAAACTCAGCAAACTAAGATAATTAAAGCTAAACTAAGATAAACTGCATCTACCTAAGCTAAACTAAGCACATCTAAGATAATTAAAGCTAAACTAAGCAAATCTAAAGCTAAACTCAGCAAACTAAGTGCCAGAAGCCAACCAGTATAAAAGGAGGAGCCACATGAAAATCCCTCACTCTGTCTTTGACCTCTGTTCGAGTAACATGCCCATGAAGCCTGATGAAGACCAAATGGTGTCGAAACGTTGCAACTCAGGGAGCATGAATAAAGGCTGAAAAACTAAAAGCTAGCTAAACCTATTGAACTAAAGCCTACTAATATCTAAACTTAATTTTTGGAAAAGCCATAGCCACACTCTGGCATGGCAAACACTCTTGGGAAAGGCTAAATGAAGACTGCTAAGTCTAATGTTTGAACCTGGCTAGGCCAAATCGGTCAGCTAACACTAAAAACTAAATCTAATTCTTACCCTAACCCTAACCTTGGGGGGGCTAGCCCTTATCCCTAAAACCACTACATCATAACATCTAAACCTAAAAGCTAATCTAGCTAAATGGGGTGTGACGGTGTTGGGCAGTAGAGGATGGACGTGCATTTCACTGGGGCTGCATCTTGCAGCCCCAGTATATAATTTCTAACCTAACCAGCCAGTTATCCTCCCTAACGTAAGTCCCTAAACCTAACCCCAATCCCTTAAGGCCTAAAATGGCATTGAAGATGAGTGGGAGAGTGTAAACAAACAAGACAGAGGAAAGATAAGAAGATAAACACAAGATTAACAGAGGATACTTACCCGAGAAGGGAAACCTGCAAGATAAAAGATACACAATTACATTAAGATAAACAGAGTTGAAGGGTCACAAAGTAAAGAAACTAAAGCTAATCTAAGCTAACCAAAACCTAAATAAGATTAATCTAAGCTACCTCAGGCACATTTAAGATAAACTAAGCTAACATGCATCTATCTAAGCTAAACTAAGCAAATCTAAGATAATTAAAGCTAAACTAAGCACATCTAAGCTAAACTCAGCAAACTAAGATAATTAAAGCTAAACTAAGATAAACTGCATCTACCTAAGCTAAACTAAGCACATCTAAGATAATTAAAGCTAAACTAAGCAAATCTAAAGCTAAACACAGCAAACTAAGTGCCAGAAGCCAACCAGTATAAAAGGAGGAGCCACATGAAAATCCCTCACTCTGTCTTTGACCTCTGTTCGAGTAACATGCCCCTGAAGCCTGATGAAGACCAAATGGTGTCGAAACGTTGCAACTCAGGGAGCATGAATAAAGGCTGAAAAACTAAAAGCTAGCTAAACCTATTGAACTAAAGCCTACTAATATCTAAACTTAATTTTTGGAAAAGCCATAGCCACACTCTGGCATGGCAAACACTCTTGGGAAAGGCTAAATGAAGACTGCTAAGTCTAATGTTTGAACCTGGCTAGGCCAAATCGGTCAGCTAACACTAAAAACTAAATCTAATTCTTACCCTAACCCTAACCTTGGGGGGGCTAGCCCTTATCCCTAAAACCACTACATCATAACATCTAAACCTAAAAGCTAATCTAGCTAAATGGTGTGGAGTGACGGTGTTGGGCAGTAGAGGGATGGACCGTGCATTTCACTGGGGCTGCATCTTTGCAGCCCCAGTATATATTTTCTAACCTAACCAGCCAGTTATCCTCCCTAACGTAAGTCCCTAAACCTAACCCCAATCCCTTAAGGCCTAAAATGGCATTGAAGATGAGTGGGAGAGTGTAAACAAACAAGACAGAGGAAAGATAAGAAGATAAACACAAGATTAACAGAGGATACTTACCCGGAGAAGGGAAACCTGCAAGATAAAAGATACACAATTACATTAAGATAAACAGAGTTGAAGGGTCACAAAGTAAAGAAACTAAAGCTAATCTAAGCTAACCAAAACCTAAATAAGATTAATCTAAGCTACCTCAGGCACATTTAAGATAAACTAAGCTAACATGCATCTATCTAAGCTAAACTAAGCAAATCTAAGATAATTAAAGCTAAACTAAGCACATCTAAGCTAAACTCAGCAAACTAAGATAATTAAAGCTAAACTAAGATAAACTGCATCTACCTAAGATAAACTAAGCACATCTAAGATAATTAAAGCTAAACTAAGCAAATCTAAAGCTAAACTCAGCAAACTAAGTGCCAGAAGCCAACCAGTATAAAAGGAGGAGCCACATGAAAATCCCTCACTCTGTCTTTGACCTCTGTTCGAGTAACATGCCCCTGAAGCCTGATGAAGACCAAATGGTGTCGAAACGTTGCAACTCAGGGAGCATGAATAAAGGCTGAAAAACTAAAAGCTAGCTAAACCTATTGAACTAAAGCCTACTAATATCTAAACTCTTGGAAAGCCATAGCCACACTCTGGCATGGCAAACACTCTTGGGAAAGGCTAGATAAAGACTGCTAAGTCTAATGTTTGAACCTGGCTAGGCCAAATTGGTCAGCTAACACTAAACTAAATCTAATTCTTACCCTAACCCTAACTTTGGGGGGGCTAGCCCTTATCCCTAAAACCACTACATCATAACATCTAAACCTAAAAGCTAATCTAGCTAAATGGTGTGGAGTGACGGTGTTGGGCAGTAGAGGGATGGACCGTGCATTTCACTGGGGCTGCATCTTTGCAGCCCCAGTATATATTTTCTAACCTAACCAGCCAGTTATCCTCCCTAACGTAAGTCCCTAAACCTAACCCCAATCCCTTAAGGCCTAAAATGGCATTGAAGATGAGTGGGAGAGTGTAAACAAACAAGACAGAGGAAAGATAAGAAGATAAACACAAGATTAACAGAGGATACTTACCCGAAGATGGGAAACCTGCAAGATAAAAGATACACAATTACATTAAGATAAACAGAGTTGAAGGGTCACAAAGTAAAGAAACTAAAGCTAATCTAAGCTAACCAAAACCTAAATAAGATTAATCTAAGCTACCTCAGGCACATTTAAGATAAACTAAGCTAACATGCATCTATCTAAGCTAAACTAAGCAAATCTAAGATAATTAAAGCTAAACTAAGCACATCTAAGCTAAACTCAGCAAACTAAGATAATTAAAGCTAAACTAAGATAAACTGCATCTACCTAAGCTAAACTAAGCACATCTAAGATAATTAAAGCTAAACTAAGCAAATCTAAAGCTAAACTCAGCAAACTAAGTGCCAGAAGCCAACCAGTATAAAAGGAGGAGCCACATGAAAATCCCTCACTCTGTCTTTGACCTCTGTTCGAGTAACATGCCCCTGAAGCCTGATGAAGACCAAATGGTCTCTAACGTTGCAACTCAGGGAGCATGAATAAAGGCTGAAAAACTAAAAGCTAGCTAAACCTATTGAACTAAAGCCTACTAATATCTAAACTTAATTTTTGGAAAAGCCATAGCCACACTCTGGCATGGCAAACACTCTTGGGAAAGGCTAAATGAAGACTGCTAAGTCTAATGTTTGAACCTGGCTAGGCCAAATCGGTCAGCTAACACTAAACTAAATCTAATTCTTACCCTAACCCTAACCTTGGGGGTTCTAGCCCTTATCACTAAAACCAATACATCATAACATATAAACCTAAAAGCTAATCTAGCTAAATGGTGTGGAGTGACGGTGTTGGGCAGTAGAGGATGGACCGTGCATTTCACTGGGGCTGCATCTTTGCAGCCCCAGTATATATTTTCTAACCTAACCAGCCAGTTATCCTCCCTAACGTAAGTCCCTAAACCTAACCCCAATCCCTTAAGGCCTAAAATGGCATTGAAGATGAGTGGGAGAGTGTAAACAAACAAGACAGAGGAAAGATAAGAAGATAAACACAAGATTAACAGAGGATACTTACCGGAGAAGGGAAACCTGCAAGATAAAAGATACACAATTACATTAAGATAAACAGAGTTGAAGGGTCACAAAGTAAAGAAACTAAAGCTAATCTAAGCTAACCAAAACCTAAATAAGATTAATCTAAGCTACCTCAGGCACATTTAAGATAAACTAAGCTAACATGCATCTATCTAAGCTAAACTAAGCAAATCTAAGATAATTAAAGCTAAACTAAGCACATCTAAGCTAAACTCAGCAAACTAAGATAATTAAAGCTAAACTAAGATAAACTGCATCTACCTAAGCTAAACTAAGCACATCTAAGATAATTAAAGCTAAACTAAGCAAATCTAAAGCTAAACTCAGCAAACTAAGTGCCAGAAGCCAACCAGTATAAAAGGAGGAGCCACATGAAAATCCCTCACTCTGTCTTTGACCTCTGTTCGAGTAACATGCCCCTGAAGCCTGATGAAGACCAAATGGTGTCGAAACGTTGCAACTCAGGGAGCATGAATTAAGGCTAAAAAACTAAAAGCTAGCTAAACCTATTGAACTAAAGCCTACTAATATCTAAACTTAATTTTTGGAAAAGCCATAGCCACACTCTGGCATGGCAAACACTCTTGGGAAAGGCTAAATGAAGACTGCTAAGTCTAATGTTTGAACCTGGCTAGGCCAAATCGGTCAGCTAACACTAAACTAAATCTAATTCATACCCTAACCCTAACCTTGGGGGGGCTAGCCCTTATCCCTAAAACCACTACATCATAACATCTAAACCTAAAAGCTAATCTAGCTAAATGGTGTGGAGTGACGGTGTTGGGCAGTAGAGTGATGGACCGTGCATTTCACTGGGGCTGCATCTTTGCAGCCCCAGTATATATTTTCTAACCTAACCAGCCAGTTATCCTCCCTAACGTAAGTCCCTAAACCTAACCCCAATCCCTTAAGGCCTAAAATGGCATTGAAGATGAGTGGGAGAGTGTAAACAAACAAGACAGAGGAAAGATAAGAAGATAAACACAAGATTAACAGAGGATACTTACCCGGAGAAGGGAAACCTGCAAGATAAAAGATACACAATTACATTAAGATAAACAGAGTTGAAGGGTCATAAAGTAAAGAAACTAAAGCTAATCTAAGCTAACCAAAACCTAAATAAGATTAATCTAAGCTACCTCAGGCACATTTAAGATAAACTAAGCTAACATGCATCTATCTAAGCTAAACTAAGCAAATCTAAGATAATTAAAGCTAAACTAAGCACATCTAAGCTAAACTCAGCAAACTAAGATAATTAAAGCTAAACTAAGATAAACTGCATCTACCTAAGCTAAACTAAGCACATCTAAGATAATTAAAGCTAAACTAAGCAAATCTAAAGCTAAACTCAGCAAACTAAGTGCCAGAAGCCAACCAGTATAAAAGGAGGAGCCACATGAAAATCCCTCACTCTGTCTTTGACCTCTGTTCGAGTAACATGCCCCTGAAGCCTGATGAAGACCAAATGGTGTCGAAACGTTGCAACTCAGGGAGCATGAATTAAGGCTAAAAAACTAAAAGCTAGCTAAACCTATTGAACTAAAGCCTACTAATATTTAAACTTAATTTTTGGAAAAGCCATAGCCACACTCTGGCATGGCAAACACTCTTGGGAAAGGCTAGATTAAGACTGCTAAGTCTAATGTTTGAACCTGGCTAGGCCAAATTGGTCAGCTAACACTAAACTAAATCTAATTCATACCCTAACCCTAACCTTGGGGGGGCTAGCCCTTATCCCTAAAACCACTACATCATAACATCTAAACCTAAAAGCTAATCTAGCTAAATGGTGTGGAGTGACGGTGTTGGGCAGTAGAGGGATGGACCGTGCATTTCACTGGGGCTGCATCTTTGCAGCCCCAGTATATATTTTCTAACCTAACCCTAACCCTAACCCTAACCCTAACCCTAACCCTAACCATTAGTGAACCCCATTTGGATAATCTAAATTTAAAAGCTAATCTAACTCAGATAGCTAACCTTAACCTAAACTTTTACCTAAACTTAACCAAAGCTAATCTAATTCAGATAGCTAACCTTAACCTAAATCTAGGCCTAAACCTAACCATTAGTGAACCCCATTTGGATAATTTAAACCCCCCAAAAAAGCCACACTCATAATTGCTAACAATTTGCAGTCCTAAGCTAAATTGGCCCCTATGCTAAATTACAATTTTAAGATAAACTATGTGAACCTAAAAGAAAGAGGGAAATAAATAAATATACTTACCAGAGACTTACCTTGGTCCTGTGATGCACATACTTACCTGAAAACCTGAAATATAAAAAAAGAGAGAAGTTAAGGCACATAGTATAAAAGGGAGGAACAGGGGATGCTCATTTCATTTGTAGCCCAAGCCTGATGAAGGACAGACTATGTCCGAAACGTTGCAACGGGCTACTTGAGACACATTTTGACTCGTCACATTTTCATTTCATTTGATTTATTTTATGGTGTGGACATGGGGGAGGGTGATAGCAATATAAAACCAATTTATACGGGATGTGGGTTCATGTGTGTGAGGATGGGTTATGGCGATACTGTCCTTCTTGGGGAATGTATGGGAGGTGAACTGGATGGATGCTAAGCGTCTCAGGGGATTGTGACCGTGGGGAGGGTTGCCCTGGGGGATAGTGAACCGTGTAAGGCCAGTGCCAAACCGACCTCAGGTCGGAATGTTTTAACCCTAATCATGCCCGTGCCTGCATCCGGATCTGCCCCCCCCGGGGCGCCTGACCTACACGGATCTGCCGGTCTGATGGCAAGGTACCTTACAGATCTGCCTGTCTGCACTTGGGGGAACTTTGTTTCTTGAATCCTAGACTCACGCCGTAAGCTAAGTTCTAAATTAAAACGCCCTTAAGAATTAGACTCATTGGAATTACCCACGCTAACCTAAATTTAACTATCTAAACCCTAAGCTAAATTCTAAATTTAACAATCTAAAATTAAGACTCATTTTAAATTAAGACTCATTCAAGGAGCTAATCTAACTCAGATAGCTAACCTTAATCTAAATTTTTACCTAAACCTAACAGGAGCTAATCTAATTCAGATAGCTAACCTTAACCTAAATCTTGGCCTAAACTTAACCATTAGTGAACCCCATTTGGATAATCTAAATTTAAAAGCTAATCTAACTCAGATAGCTAACCTTAACCTAAACTTTTACCTAAACTTAACCAAAGCTAATCTAATTCAGATAGCTAACCTTAACCTAAATCTAGGCCTAAACCTAACCATTAGTGAACCCCATTTGGATAATTTAAACTCCCCAAAAAAGCCACACTCATAATTGCTAACAATTTGCAGTCCTAAGCTAAATTGGCCCCTATGCTAAATTACAATTTTAAGATAAACTATGTGAACCTAAAAGAAAGAGGGAAATAAATAAATATACTTACCAGAGACTTACCTTGGTCCTGTGATGCACATACTTACCTGAAAACCTGAAATATAAAAAAAAGAGAGAAGTTAAGGCACATAGTATAAAAGGGAGGAACAGGGGATGCTCATTTCATTTGTAGCCCAAGCCTGATGAAGGACAGACTATGTCCCAAACGTTGCAACGGGCTACTTGAGACACATTTTGACTAGTCACATTTTAATTTCATTTGATTTATTTTATGGTGTGGACATGGGGGAGGGTGATAGCAATATAAAACCAATTTATACGGGATGTGGGTTGCGGTGTGGGAGTATGGGTGATGGAGATACTGTCCTTCTGGGGGCATGTATGGGAGTTGAACTGGATGGATGCTAAGCGTCTCAGGGGATTGTGACCGTGGGGAGGGTTGCCCTGGGGGGGGATAGTGAACCGGTGTAAGGCCAGTGCCAAACCGACCTCAGGTCGGAATGTTTTAACCCTAATCATGCCCGTGCCTGCATCCGGATCTGCCCCCCCCGGGGCGCCTGACCTACATGGATCTGCCGGTCTGATGGCAAGGTACCTTACAGATCTGCCTGTCTGCACTTGGGGGAACTTTGTTTCTTGAATCCTAGACCTACGCCGTAAGCTAAGTTCTAAATTAAAACGCCCCTTAAGAATTAGACTCATTGGAATTACCCACGCTAACCTAAATTTAACTATCTAAACCCTAAGCTAAATTCTAAATTTAACAATCTAAAATTAAGACTCATTTTAAATTAAGACTCATTCAAGGAGCTAATCTAACTCAGATAGCTAACCTTAATCTAAATTTTTACCTAAACCTAACAGGAGCTAATCTAATTCAGATAGCTAACCTTAACCTAAATCTTGGCCTAAACTTAACCATTAGTGAACCCCATTTGGATAATCTAAATTTAAAAGCTAATCTAACTCAGATAGCTAACCTTAACCTAAACTTTTACCTAAACTTAACCAAAGCTAATCTAATTCAGATAGCTAACCTTAACCTAAATCTAGGCCTAAACCTAACCATTAGTGAACCCCATTTGGATAATTTAAACCCCCCAAAAGAAGCCACACTCATAATTGCTAACAATTTGCAGTCCTAAGCTAAATTGGCCCCTATGCTAAATTACAATTTTAAGATAAACTATGTGAACCTAAAAGAAAGAGGGAAATAAATAAATATACTTACCAGAGACTTACCTTGGTCCTGTGATGCACATACTTACCTGAAAACCTGAAATATAAAAAAAAGAGAGAAGTTAAGGCACATAGTATAAAAGGGAGGAACAGGGGATGCTCATTTCATTTGTAGCCCAAGCCTGATGAAGGACAGACTATGTCCGAAACGTTGCAACGGGCTACTTGAGACACATTTTGACTAGTCACATTTTAATTTCATTTGATTTATTTTATGGTGTGGACATGGGGGGAGGGTGATAGCAGTATAAAAACCAATTCATACGGGGATGTGGGTTCGCGGTGTGGGAGGATGGGTGATGGAGATACTGTCCTTCTGGGGGCATGTATGGGAGGTGAAATGGATGGATGCTAAGCGTCTCAGGGGATTGTGACCGTGGGGAGGGTTGCCCTGGGCGATAGTGAACCGGTGTAAGGCCAGTGCCAAACCGACCTCAGGTCGGAATGTTTTAACCCTAATCATGCCCGTGCCTGCATCCGGATCTGCCCCCCCCGGGGCGCCTGACCTACATGGATCTGCCGGTCTGATGGCAAGGTACCTTACAGATCTGCCTGTCTGCACTTGGGGGAACTTTGTTTCTTGAATCCTAGACCTACGCCGTAAGCTAAGTTCTAAATTAAAACGCCCCTTAAGAATTAGACTCATTGGAATTACCCACGCTAACCTAAATTTAACTATCTAAACCCTAAGCTAAATTCTAAATTTAACAATCTAAAATTAAGACTCATTTTAAATTAAGACTCATTCAAGGAGCTAATCTAACTCAGATAGCTAACCTTAATCTAAATTTTTACCTAAACCTAACAGGAGCTAATCTAATTCAGATAGCTAACCTTAACCTAAATCTTGGCCTAAACTTAACCATTAGTGAACCCCATTTGGATAATCTAAATTTAAAAGCTAATCTAACTCAGATAGCTAACCTTAACCTAAACTTTTACCTAAACTTAACCAAAGCTAATCTAATTCAGATAGCTAACCTTAACCTAAATCTAGGCCTAAACCTAACCATTAGTGAACCCCATTTGGATAATTTAAAACCCCCCAAAAGAAGCCACACTCATAATTGCTAACAATTTGCAGTCCTAAGCTAAATTGGCCCCTATGCTAAATTACAATTTTAAGATAAACTATGTGAACCTAAAAGAAAGAGGGAAATAAATAAATATACTTACCAGAGACTTACCTTGGTCCTGTGATGCACATACTTACCTGAAAACCTGAAATATAAAAAAAAAAAAAAAAAAGAGAGAAGTTAAGGCACATAGTATAAAAGGGAGGAACAGGGGATGCTCATTTCATTTGTAGCCCAAGCCTGATGAAGGACAGACTATGTCCGAAACGTTGCAACGGGCTACTTGAGACACATTTTGACTAGTCACATTTTAATTTCATTTGATTTATTTTATGGTGTGGACATGGGGGGAGGGTGATAGAAGTTTAATATCCAATTCATTCGTGGATGTGGGTTCGCGGTGTGGGAGGATGGGTGATGGAGATACTGTCCTTCTGGGGGCATGTATGGGAGGTGAACTGGATGGATGCTAAGCGTCTCAGGGGGATTGTGACCGTGGGGGAGGGTTGCCCTGGGGGATAGTGAACCGGTGTAAGGCCAGTGCCAAACCGACCTCAGGTCGGAATGTTTTAACCCTAACCCTAACCCTTACCCTAACCCTAACCTTTGCCGAGCCACATTCATGGCATGGCTTATTGGCTAAGTCAAACTAGACTAGCTAACCCTATCCCTTTCTAACCCTAACCCTGGGTAGACGCCACTTAACCCTAAAAACCAACACGCTGCTTGAAGGGGTTCCCCTGGGGGGGAGGTGAACCGCAGTATGGCCCGTGCCTTCCCCAGAGCCACTTCGGTGGCTCTGGATTTTCCTAACGCCTAACCCTAACCCTAACCCTAACCATAGCTTCGCAACCAGGCCTAAAGCGTTAGGAGTTTTTTCCCCTCACCTATGCCTAACCCTAACCCTAACCCTAACTCAAATTACCTGCAAAACAAAGACACAACAATTAGATAAAAAGGGTAAAATTATAAAAACAAGGTTAATACTTACCTGTGAGAGTAGGGAAGGAACCTAAATTAAGGACTTACCTGAAAAAGGCTAATATCAATAATAGAGACTATAAAAGGAGGAGCCACAATTTTGCCCTCATTTACAGTTTAGAATTTGAAGAGGCAACATGCCTAGACATGCCCCGCAGATCCAAATTTAGAGACACACACAAGACACAATTTGGGGGACTCTTACCAAGCCTGATGAGTGAGACGGAGCACCTAAACGCCGCTAAAATAGAGTTACCCGCTGGAAGAGCCAAATGGCTAAGTCCCTATTAAGCCCTAAATTCTCCCTCTCTAAGCTAAATTAAGCTAAACTAAAAGAGCTAAACAGAATAAGCTAGGACAAGCTAAACTAACCCTAAGCCAAGACAAAGCCAAAAGAGCTAAACAGAATAAGCTAAGACAAGCTAAACTAAGGGCAAAAGCTAAATAAAGCTAAGAGCTAACCCTAATAAGCCTAGACAAGCTGCATAGGGAGAAGCTAAACTAAAGCCAAAAGCGCTCAAGAGAATAAGCTAAGACACGCTAAAATAAGGGCAACAAGACAGCTAAACAAAAGTGCAAAAAGGTCAAATAAAGAAATAAAACTTAATACGAACAGGAAGTACATTAATGAGTGAACTAAAGTAAAACTAAGCTAACCGGGCCATACTAAGTGGACTATAAATAGGTTAAGCTTAAGCCTAACCCTAACCCTAACTGTCCTGGACCTTCAAGGGTCAACAGCTCCGTGCCTGATGAAAGCCTAATTGGCCAAAAACCCATGCTTGGCTCCTACCATGCCTGACGAGTGCGTAGGAGCACGAAACGCGTCGCAGAAGTGGAGCCAAGCAATGGGGATAAGCAAAAAAGGAGCTAAGTATTTCTCTAACAGTAATTTTTGGAAACTCTCGGTTATAGGCTACTCTAGTGAACATTTCTAAAGGCCATTTAGCCTAATGTTTGAACTTCCATAGCATAAAGATGGCATGGACTTTAGCTAAGTCGATCAGACTAGCTAACCCCTAATCCTACCATAATCCTAGCCCTAAACTTTTCCTTTCCTAAACTTAACCCTTCCCCATTCTACCCTAGCTAAGTCTTCTTGACTAGCTAACCTTTAAACTTCCCTTTGCCTTATCCTAAGCTAAGTCTGTTTGACTAGCTAACCCTTCAACTACCCTTTTCCTAACCCTAACCTTTCCTTTCCTAAACTTAACCTTTCCCCATTCCTAATCCTAAGCTACGTCAACTGACTAGCTAACCCTTCTTTCCCTAACCCTAACCTCCTAATCCCAATCCTTCCCTCCCCCCTTCCAATGATAATTATGTCCAATTCCTTACCCTAAACTTTCCCTTTCCTAAGATTAACCTTTCCACTTCCCGAAACCTAAGCTAAGACTATATGACTAGCTAACCCCTAAACCTCCCTTTGCCTAACCTTAAGCTAAGTCTATTTGACTAGCTAACCTTTCAATTACCTTTTTCCTAAACCTAACTTTCCTTGCTAAGCTTAACCCTTCCCCCTTCCCTACCCTATGCTAAGTCAACTGACTAGCTAACCCTTCCTCTCCTAATCCTAACCTCCCAATCCCAATACCCCCCTCCCCCTTACTAATCATAATATTAATAAAACTAAGGGTAATTAGCCCTATAGCCTTATCCACCACACCCTAAGCTAATACAGCTAAAGAGGGGCTCATTGACGTTGGGGGGTGTGCCGTGTGAAGGGGGCCCATCGATCACTTGGGGAAGGACCGTGCCTAACGTGAGGCCGGCAGCAATGCCGGCCCGCGGATTTATTTTAAACCCTAACCAGCCTGTGCCTCCCTGGGTGTATTGATGGGCCCCCTGTAGCCGGCTAGCACCCCCCTGTGCGCTAGTGTCCCCTTAAAGGCCAAAATGGCAATTGGTGTCTGTGGGAGAGTTAATAAAACAATAGATGATTAAAGAGAAATGAAAGAGAAACAACAACAGGACAACAAAGGTTATTTACCTGAGAAACATAAGCTAAGACAAGCTAATTAAAAGTACTTACCTGAACAAAGACCTGAAAGCAAAATAAAGAAGTAAATAAGCTAACAAAAGCTAATAAGGGCAAGAAAGCCAGAGAAATGAAGCCAAAAGAGCTAAACAGCAAGAAGCTAAAACAAGCTAATGAAGAAATAAAGCCAGAAGAGCTAAACAGAATAAGCTAAGACAAGCTAAACTAAGGGCAAAAAGCCAAAAGAGCTAAACAGAATAAGCTAAGACAAGCTAAACTAAGGGCAAAAAGCCAAATAAAGCCAAAGAGCTAAACAGAATAAGCTAAGACAAGCTAAACTAAGGGCAAAAAGCCAAATAAAGCCAAACAGAATAAGCTAAACAGAATAAGCTAAGACAAAAAGCTAAACTAAGGGCAAAAAGCCAGCTAAACAAAATAAGCTAAGACAAGCTAAACTAAGGGCAAAAAGCCAAATAAAGCCAAATAAACAGAATAAGCTAAGAAAGCTAAACTAAGGGCAAAAAGCCAAATAAAGCCAAAAGAGCTAAACAGAATAAGCTAGAAAGCTAAACTAAGGGCAAGCCAGCTAAACAAAAGTGCAAAATAATAAAGAAATAAAACTTAATAAAGAACAGGAAGTACATTAATGAGAAGAAAAGTCACAAACTAAGCTAATTCAGCTAGACTAAGGGCCATACAGCCGTGACTATAAATAGGAGGAGCTTAAGAAGAGCCCTCATTCTGTCCTGGACCTTCGAAGGGTCAACAGCTCCGGTGCCTGATGAAAGCCTAATTGGCCAAAAACCCATGCTTGGCTCCTACCATGCCTGACGAGTGCGTAGGAGCACGAAACGCGTCGCAGAAGTGGAGCCAAGCAATGGGGATAAGCAAAAAAGGAGCTAAGTATTTCTCTAACAGTAATTTTTGGAAACTCTCGGTTATAGGCTACTCTAGTGAACATTTCTAAAGGCCATTTAGCCTAATGTTTGAACTTCCATAGCATAAAGATGGCATGGACTTTAGCTAAGTCGATCAGACTAGCTAACCCCTAATCCTACCATAATCCTAGCCCTAAACTTTTCCTTTCCTAAACTTAACCCTTCCCCATTCTACCCTAGCTAAGTCTTCTTGACTAGCTAACCTTTAAACTTCCCTTTGCCTTATCCTAAGCTAAGTCTGTTTGACTAGCTAACCCTTCAACTACCCTTTTCCTAACCCTAACCTTTCCTTTCCTAAACTTAACCTTTCCCCATTCCTAATCCTAAGCTACGTCAACTGACTAGCTAACCCTTCTTTCCCTAACCCTAACCTCCTAATCCCAATCCTTCCCTCCCCCTTTCCAATGATAATTATATCCAATTCCTTACCCTAAACTTTCCCTTTCCTAAGATTAACCTTTCCCCTTCCCTAAACCTAAGCTAAGTCTTTCTGACTAGCTAACCCCTAAACCTCCCTTTGCCTAACCTTAAGCTAAGTCTATTTGACTAGCTAACCTTTCAATTACCTTTTTCCTAAACCTAACTTTCCTTGCTAAGCTTAACCCTTCCCCCTTCCCTACCCTATGCTAAGTCAACTGACTAGCTAACCCTTCCTCTCCTAATCCTAACCTCCCAATCCCAATACCCCCCTCCCCCTTACTAATCATAATATTAATAAAACTAAGGGTAATTAGCCCTATAGCCTTATCCACCACACCCTAAGCTAATACAGCTAAAGAGGGGCTCATTGACGTTGGGGGGTGTGCCGTGTGAGGGGGCCCATCGATCACTTGGGAAGGACCGTGCCTAACGTGAGGCCGGCAGCAATGCCGGCCCGCGGATTTATTTTAAACCCTAACCAGCCTGTGCCTCCCTGGGTGTATTGATGGGCCCCCTGTAGCCGGCTAGCACCCCCCTGTGCGCTAGTGTCCCCTTAAAGGCCAAAATGGCAATTGGTGTCTGTGGGAGAGTTAATAAAACAATAGATGATTAAAGAGAAATGAAAGAGAAACAACAACAGGACAACAAAGGTTATTTACCTGAGAAACATAAGCTAAGACAAGCTAATTAAAAGTACTTACCTGAACAAAGACCTGAAAGCAAAATAAAGAAGTAAATAAGCTAACAAAAGCTAATAAGGGCAAGAAAGCCAGAGAAATGAAGCCAAAAGAGCTAAACAGCAAGAAGCTAAAACAAGCTAATGAAGAAATAAAGCCAGAAGAGCTAAACAGAATAAGCTAAGACAAGCTAAACTAAGGGCAAAAAGCCAAAAGAGCTAAACAGAATAAGCTAAGACAAGCTAAACTAAGGGCAAAAAGCCAAATAAAGCCAAGAGCTAAACAGAATAAGCTAAGACAAGCTAAACTAAGGGCAAAAAGCCAAATAAAGCCAAAAGAGCTAAACAGAATAAGCTAAGACAAGCTAAACTAAGGGCAAAAAGCCAGCCAAAGCTAAACAAAAGTAAGCAAAAACTAAGGTCAAATAAAGAAATAAAACTTAATAAAGAACAGGAAGTACATTAATGAGAAGAAAAGTCACAAACTAAGCTAATTCAGCTAGACTAAGGGCCATACAGCCGTGACTATAAATAGGAGGAGCTTAAGAAGAGCCCTCATTCTGTCCTGGACCTTCGAAGGGTCAACAGCTCCGGTGCCTGATGAAAGCCTAATTGGCCAAAAACCCATGCTTGGCTCCTACCATGCCTGACGAGTGCGTAGGAGCACGAAGCAGCGTCGCAGAAGTGGAGCCAAGCAATGGGGATAAGCAAAAAGGAGCTAAATATTTCTCTAACAGTAATTTTGGAAACTCTCGGTTATAGGCTACTCTAGTGAACATTTCTAAAGGCCATTTAGCCTAATGTTTGAACTTCCATAGCATAAAGATGGCATGGACTTTAGCTAAGTCGATCAGACTTGATAACCCCTAATCCTACCATAATCCTAGCCCTAAACTTTTCCTTTCCTAAACTTAACCCTTCCCCATCCTACCTAGCTAAGTCTTCTTGACTAGCTAACCTTTAAACTTCCCTTTGCCTTATCCTAAGCTAAGTCTGTTTGACTAGCTAACCCTTCAACTACCCTTTTCCTAACCCTAACCTTTCCTTTCCTAAACTTAACCTTTCCCCATTCCTAATCCTAAGCTACGTCAACTGACTAGCTAACCCTTCTTTCCTAACCTAACCTCCTAATCCCAATCTTCCCTCCCCTTTCCAATGATAATTATATCCAATTCCTTACCCTAAACTTTCCCTTTCCTAAACTTAACCTTTCCCCATTCCTAAACCTAAGCTAAGTCTTTCTGACTAGCTAACCCCTAAACCTCCCTTTGCCTAACCTTAAGCTAAGTCTATTTGACTAGCTAACCTTTCAATTACCTTTTTCCTAAACCTAACTTTCCTTGCTAAGCTTAACCCTTCCCCCTTCCCTACCCTATGCTAAGTCAACTGACTAGCTAACCCTTCCTCTCCTAATCCTAACCTCCCAATCCCAATACCCCCCTCCCCCTTACTAATCATAATATTAATAAAACTAAGGGTAATTAGCCCTATAGCCTTATCCACCACGCATCAGCTAATACAGCTAAAGAGGGCTCATTGGCGTTGGGGGTGTGCCGTGTGAAGGGCCCATCGATCACTTGGGAAGGACCGTGCCTAACGTGAGGCCGGCAGCAATGCCGGCCGCGGTTTATTTTAAACCCTAACCAGCCTGTGCCTCCCTGGGTGTATTGATGGGCCCCCTGTAGCCGGCTAGCACCCCCTGTGCTTGTGTCCCCTTAAAGGCCAAAATGGCAATTGGTGTCTGTGGGAGAGTTAATAAAACAATAGATGATTAAAGAGAAATGAAAGAGAAACAACAACAGGACAACAAAGGTTATTTACCTGAGAAACATAAGCTAAGACAAGCTAATTAAAAGTACTTACCTGAACAAAGACCTGAAAGCAAAATAAAGAAGTAAATAAGCTAACAAAAGCTAATAAGGGCAAGAAAGCCAGAGAAATGAAGCCAAAAGAGCTAAACAGCAAGAAGCTAAAACAAGCTAATGAAGAAATAAAGCCAGAAGAGCTAAACAGAATAAGCTAAGACAAGCTAAACTAAGGGCAAAAAGCCAAAAGAGCTAAACAGAATAAGCTAAGACAAGCTAAACTAAGGGCAAAAAGCCAAATAAAGCCAAAAGAGCTAAACAGAATAAGCTAAGACAAGCTAAACTAAGGGCAAAAAGCCAAATAAAGCCAAAAGAGCTAAACAGAATAAGCTAAGACAAGCTAAACTAAGGGCAAAAAGCCAGCTAAACAAAAGTGCAAAAAAGGTCAAATAAAGAAATAAAACTTAATAAAGAACAGGAAGTACATTAATGAGAAGAAAAGTCACAAACTAAGCTAATTCAGCTAGACTAAGGGCCATACAGCCGTGACTATAAATAGGAGGAGCTTAAGAAGAGCCCTCATTCTGTCCTGGACCTTCGAAGGGTCAACAGCTCCGGTGCCTGATGAAAGCCTAATTGGCCAAAAACCCATGCTTGGCTCCTACCATGCCTGACGAGTGCGTAGGAGCACGAAAAGCGTCGCAGTAGTGGAGCCACGCACTGGGGATCAGCAAAAAGGAGCTAAATATTTCTCTAACAGTAATTTTGGAAACTCTCGGTTATAGGCTACTCTAGTGAACATTTCTAAAGGCCATTTAGCCTAATGTTTGAACTTCCATAGCATAAAGATGGCATGGACTTTAGCTAAGTCGATCAGACTAGCTAACCCCTAATCCTACCATAATCCTAGCCCTAAACTTTTCCTTTCCTAAACTTAACCCTTCCCCATCCTACCCTAGCTAAGTCTTCTTGACTAGCTAACCCTTAAACTTCCCTTTGCCTTATCCTAAGCTAAGTCTGTTTGACTAGCTAACCCTTCAACTACCCTTTTCCTAACCCTAACCTTTCCTTTCCTAAACTTAACCTTTCCCCATTCCTAATCCTAAGCTACGTCAACTGACTAGCTAACCCTTCTTTCCCTAACCCTAACCTCCTAATCCCAATCTTTCCCTCCCCCTTTCCAATGATAATTATATCCAATTCCTTACCCTAAACTTTCCCTTTCCTAAGATTAACCTTTCCCCTTCCCTAAACCTAAGCTAAGTCTTTCTGACTAGCTAACCCTAAACCTCCCTTTGCCTAACCTTAAGCTAAGTCTATTTGACTAGCTAACCTTTCAATTACCTTTTTCCTAAACCTAACTTTCCTTGCTAAGCTTAACCTTTCCCTTCCCTACCCTATGCCAAGTCAACTGACTAGCTAACCCTTCCTCTCCTAATCCTAACCTCCCAATCCCAATACCCCCCTCCCCCTTACTAATCATAATATTAATAAAACTAAGGGTAATTAGCCCTATAGCCTTATCCACCACACCCTAAGCTAATACAGCTAAAGAGGGCTCATTGGCGTTGGGGGTGTGCCGTGAAGGGGGCCCATCGATCACTTGGGAAGGACCGTGCCTAACGTGAGGCCGGCAGCAATGCCGGCCAGGGATTTTTTTCTAACCCTAACCAGCCTGTGCCTCCCTGGGTGTATTGATGGGCCCCCTGTAGCCGGCTCGCCCCCACCTGTGCTAGTGTCCCCTTAAAGGCCAAAATGGCAATTGGTGTCTGTGGGAGAGTTAATAAAACAATAGATGATTAAAGAGAAATGAAAGAGAAACAACAACAGGACAACAAAGGTTATTTACCTGAGAAACATAAGCTAAGACAAGCTAATTAAAAGTACTTACCTGAACAAAGACCTGAAAGCAAAATAAAGAAGTAAATAAGCTAACAAAAGCTAATAAGGGCAAGAAAGCCAGAGAAACGAAGCCAAAAGAGCTAAACAGCAAGAAGCTAGAACAAGCTAATGAAGAAATAAAGCCAAAAGAGCTAAACAGAATAAGCTAAGACAAGCTAAACTAAGGGCAAAAAGCCAAAAGAGCTAAACAGAATAAGCTAAGACAAGCTAAACTAAGGGCAAAAAGCCAAATAAAGCCAAAAGAGCTAAACAGAATAAGCTAAGACAAGCTAAACTAAGGGCAAAAAGCCAAATAAAGCCAAAAGAGCTAAACAGAATAAGCTAAGACAAGCTAAACTAAGGGCAAAAAGCCAGCTAAACAAAAGTGCAAAAAAGGTCAAATAAAGAAATAAAACTTAATAAAGAACAGGAAGTACATTAATGAGAAGAAAAGTCACAAACTAAGCTAATTCAGCTAGACTAAGGGCCATACAGCCGTGACTATAAATAGGAGGAGCTTAAGAAGAGCCCTCATTCTGTCCTGGACCTTCGAAGGGTCAACAGCTCCGGTGCCTGATGAAAGCCTAATTGGCCAAAAACCCATGCTTGGCTCCTACCATGCCTGACGAGTGCGTAGGAGCACGAAACGCGTCGCAGAAGTGGAGCCAAGCAATGGGGATAAGCAAAAAAGGAGCTAAATATTTCTCTAACAGTAATTTTTGGAAACTCTCGGTTATAGGCTACTCTAGTGAACATTTCTAAAGGCCATTTAGCCTAATGTTTGAACTTCCATAGCATAAAAGATGGCATGGACTTTAGCTAAGTCGATCAGACTAGCTAACCCCTAATCCTACCATAATCCTAGCCCTAAACTTTTCCTTTCCTAAACTTAACCCTTCCCCATCCTACCCTAGCTAAGTCTTCTTGACTAGCTAACCCTTAAACTTCCCTTTGCCTTATCCTAAGCTAAGTCTGTTTGACTAGCTAACCCTTCAACTACCCTTTTCCTAACCCTAACCTTTCCTTTCCTAAACTTAACCTTTCCCCATTCCTAATCCTAAGCTACGTCAACTGACTAGCTAACCCTTCTTTCCCTAACCCTAACCTCCTAATCCCAATCTTTCCCTCCCCCTTTCCAATGATAATTATATCCAATTCCTTACCCTAAACTTTCCCTTTCCTAAGATTAACCTTTCCCCTTCCCTAAACCTAAGCTAAGTCTTTCTGACTAGCTAACCCCTAAACCTCCCTTTGCCTAACCTTAAGCTAAGTCTATTTGACTAGCTAACCTTTCAATTACCTTTTTCCTAAACCTAACTTTCCTTGCTAAGCTTAACCTTTCCCCTTCCCTACCCTATGCCAAGTCAACTGACTAGCTAACCCTTCCTCTCCTAATCCTAACCTCCCAATCCCAATACCCCCCTCCCCCTTACTAATCATAATATTAATAAAACTAAGGGTAATTAGCCCTATAGCCTTATCCACCACACCCTAAGCTAATACAGCTAAAGAGGGGCTTATTGACATTGGGGGGTGTGCCGTGTGAAGGGGGCCCGTCGATCACTTGGGGAAGGACCGTGCCTAACGTGAGGCCGGCAGCAATGCCGGCCCGCGGATTTATTTTAAACCCTAACCAGCCTGTGCCTCCCTGGGTGTATTGATGGGCCCCCTGTAGCCGGCTAGCACCCCCCTGTGCGCTAGTGTCCCCTTAAAGGCCAAAATGGCAATTGGTGTCTGTGGGAGAGTTAATAAAACAATAGATGATTAAAGAGAAATGAAAGAGAAACAACAACAGGACAACAAAGGTTATTTACCTGAGAAACATAAGCTAAGACAAGCTAATTAAAAGTACTTACCTGAACAAAGACCTGAAAGCAAAATAAAGAAGTAAATAAGCTAACAAAAGCTAATAAGGGCAAGAAAGCCAGAGAAACGAAGCCAAAAGAGCTAAACAGCAAGAAGCTAGAACAAGCTAATGAAGAAATAAAGCCAAAAGAGCTAAACAGAATAAGCTAAGACAAGCTAAACTAAGGGCAAAAAGCCAAAAGAGCTAAACAGAATAAGCTAAGACAAGCTAAACTAAGGGCAAAAAGCCAAATAAAGCCAAAAGAGCTAAACAGAATAAGCTAAGACAAGCTAAACTAAGGGCAAAAAGCCAAATAAAGCCAAATGATCTAAACAGAATAAGCTAAGACAAGCTAAACTAAGGGCAAAAAGCCAGCTAAACAAAAGTGCAAAAAAGGTCAAATAAAGAAATAAAACTTAATAAAGAACAGGAAGTACATTAATGAGAAGAAAAGTCACAAACTAAGCTAATTCAGCTAGACTAAGGGCCATACAGCCGTGACTATAAATAGGAGGAGCTTAAGAAGAGCCCTCATTCTGTCCTGGACCTTCGAAGGGTCAACAGCTCCGTGCCTGATGAAAGCCTAATTGGCCAAAAACCCATGCTTGGCTCCTACCATGCCTGACGAGTGCGTAGGAGCACGAAACGCGTCGCAGAAGTGGAGCCAAGCAATGGGGATAAGCAAAAAAGGAGCTAAATATTTCTCTAACAGTAATTTTTGGAAACTCTCGGTTATAGGCTACTCTAGTGAACATTTCTAAAGGCCATTTAGCCTAATGTTTGAACTTCCATAGCATAAAGATGGCATGGACTTTAGCTAAGTCGATCAGACTAGCTAACCCCTAATCCTACCATAATCCTAGCCCTAAACTTTTCCTTTCCTAAACTTAACCCTTCCCCATCCTACCCTAGCTAAGTCTTCTTGACTAGCTAACCCTTAAACTTCCCTTTGCCTTATCCTAAGCTAAGTCTGTTTGACTAGCTAACCCTTCAACTACCCTTTTCCTAACCCTAACCTTTCCTTTCCTAAACTTAACCTTTCCCCATTCCTAATCCTAAGCTACGTCAACTGACTAGCTAACCCTTCTTTCCCTAACCCTAACCTCCTAATCCCAATCTTTCCCTCCCCCTTTCCAATGATAATTATATCCAATTCCTTACCCTAAACTTTCCCTTTCCTAAGATTAACCTTTCCCCTTCCCTAAACCTAAGCTAAGTCTTTCTGACTAGCTAACCCCTAAACCTCCCTTTGCCTAACCTTAAGCTAAGTCTATTTGACTAGCTAACCTTTCAATTACCTTTTTCCTAAACCTAACTTTCCTTGCTAAGCTTAACCTTTCCCCTTCCCTACCCTATGCCAAGTCAACTGACTAGCTAACCCTTCCTCTCCTAATCCTAACCTCCCAATCCCAATACCCCCCTCCCCCTTACTAATCATAATATTAATAAAACTAAGGGTAATTAGCCCTATAGCCTTATCCACCACACCCTAAGCTAATACAGCTAAAGAGGGGCTCATTGACGTTGGGGGGTGTGCCGTGTGAAGGGGGCCCATCGATCACTTGGGGAAGGACCGTGCCTAACGTGAGGCCGGCAGCAATGCCGGCCCGCGGATTTATTTTAAACCCTAACCAGCCTGTGCCTCCCTGGGTGTATTGATGGGCCCCCTGTAGCCGGCTAGCACCCCCCTGTGCGCTAGTGTCCCCTTAAAGGCCAAAATGGCAATTGGTGTCTGTGGGAGAGTTAATAAAACAATAGATGATTAAAGAGAAATGAAAGAGAAACAACAACAGGACAACAAAGGTTATTTACCTGAGAAACATAAGCTAAGACAAGCTAATTAAAAGTACTTACCTGAACAAAGACCTGAAAGCAAAATAAAGAAGTAAATAAGCTAACAAAAGCTAATAAGGGCAAGAAAGCCAGAGAAACGAAGCCAAAAGAGCTAAACAGCAAGAAGCTAGAACAAGCTAATGAAGAAATAAAGCCAAAAGAGCTAAACAGAATAAGCTAAGACAAGCTAAACTAAGGGCAAAAAGCCAAAAGAGCTAAACAGAATAAGCTAAGACAAGCTAAACTAAGGGCAAAAAGCCAAATAAAGCCAAAAGAGCTAAACAGAATAAGCTAAGACAAGCTAAACTAAGGGCAAAAAGCCAAATAAAGCCAAAAGAGCTAAACAGAATAAGCTAAGACAAGCTAAACTAAGGGCAAAAAGCCAGCTAAACAAAAGTGCAAAAAAGGTCAAATAAAGAAATAAAACTTAATAAAGAACAGGAAGTACATTAATGAGAAGAAAAGTCACAAACTAAGCTAATTCAGCTAGACTAAGGGCCATACAGCCGTGACTATAAATAGGAGGAGCTTAAGAAGAGCCCTCATTCTGTCCTGGACCTTCGAAGGGTCAACAGCTCCGTGCCTGATGAAAGCCTAATTGGCCAAAAACCCATGCTTGGCTCCTACCATGCCTGACGAGTGCGTAGTAGCACGAATCGCGTCGCAGAAGTGGAGCCAAGCAATGGGGATAAGCAAAAAAGGAGCTAAATATTTCTCTAACAGTAATTTTGGAAACTCTCGGTTATAGGCTACTCTAGTGAACATTTCTAAAGGCCATTTAGCCTAATGTTTGAACTTCCATAGCATAAAGATGGCATGGACTTTAGCTAAGTCGATCAGACTAGCTAACCCCGAATCCTACCATAATCCTAGCCCTAAACTTTTCCTTTCCTAAACTTAACCCTTCCCCATCCTACCTAGCTAAGTCTTCTTGACTAGCTAACCTTAAACTTCCCTTTGCCTTATCCTAAGCTAAGTCTGTTTGACTAGCTAACCCTTCAACTACCCTTTTCCTAACCCTAACCTTTCCTTTCCTAAACTTAACCTTTCCCCATTCCTAATCCTAAGCTACGTCAACTGACTAGCTAACCCTTCTTTCCCTAACCCTAACCTCCTAATCCCAATCTTTCCCTCCCCCTTTCCAATGATAATTATATCCAATTCCTTACCCTAAACTTTCCCTTTCCTAAGATTAACCTTTCCCCTTCCCTAAACCTAAGCTAAGTCTTTCTGACTAGCTAACCCCTAAACCTCCCTTTGCCTAACCTTAAGCTAAGTCTATTTGACTAGCTAACCTTTCAATTACCTTTTTCCTAAACCTAACTTTCCTTGCTAAGCTTAACCTTTCCCCTTCCCTACCCTATGCCAAGTCAACTGACTAGCTAACCCTTCCTCTCCTAATCCTAACCTCCCAATCCCAATACCCCCCTCCCCCTTACTAATCATAATATTAATAAAACTAAGGGTAATTAGCCCTATAGCCTTATCCACCACACCCTAAGCTAATACAGCTAAAGAGGGGCTCATTGACGTTGGGGTGTGCCGTGTGAAGGGGCCCATCGATCACTTGGGGAAGGACCGTGCCTAACGTGAGGCCGCAGCAATGCCGCCCCGCGGATTTATTTAAACCCTAACCAGCCTGTGCCTCCCTGGGTGTATTGATGGGCCCCCTGTAGCCGCTAGCACCCCCTGTGCTAGTGTCCCTTAAAGGCCAAAATGGCAATTGGTGTCTGTGGGAGAGTTAATAAAACAATAGATGATTAAAGAGAAATGAAAGAGAAACAACAACAGGACAACAAAGGTTATTTACCTGAGAAACATAAGCTAAGACAAGCTAATTAAAAGTACTTACCTGAACAAAGACCTGAAAGCAAAATAAAGAAGTAAATAAGCTAACAAAAGCTAATAAGGGCAAGAAAGCCAGAGAAACGAAGCCAAAAGAGCTAAACAGCAAGAAGCTAGAACAAGCTAATGAAGAAATAAAGCCAAAGAGCTAAACAGAATAAGCTAAGACAAGCTAAACTAAGGGCAAAAAGCCAAAGAGCTAAACAGAATAAGCTAAGACAAGCTAAACTAAGGGCAAAAAGCCAAATAAAGCCAAAGAGCTAAACAGAATAAGCTAAGACAAGCTAAACTAAGGGCAAAAAGCCAAATAAAGCCAAAGAGCTAAACAGATTAAGCTAAGACAAGCTAAACTAAGGGCAAAAAGCCAGCTAAACAAAAGTGCAAAAAAGGTCAAATAAAGAAATAAAACTTAATAAAGAACAGGAAGTACATTAATGAGAAGAAAAGTCACAAACTAAGCTAATTCAGCTAGACTAAGGGCCATACAGCCGTGACTATAAATAGGAGGAGCTTAAGAAGAGCCCTCATTCTGTCCTGGACCTTCGAAGGGTCAACAGCTCCGGTGCCTGATGAAAGCCTAATTGGCCAAAAACCCATGCTTGGCTCCTACCATGCCTGACGAGTGCGTAGGAGCACGAAACGCGCGCAGAAGTGGAGCCAAGCAATGGGGATAAGCAAAAAAGGAGCTAAATATTTCTCTAACAGTAATTTTTGGAAACTCTCGGTTATAGGCTACTCTAGTGAACATTTCTAAAGGCCATTTAGCCTAATGTTTTAACTTCCATAGCCGAAAAGATGGCATGGACTTTAGCTAAGTCGATCAGACTAGCTAACCCCTAATCCTACCATAATCCTAGCCCTAAACTTTTCCTTTCCTAAACTTAACCCTTCCCCATCATAACTAGCTAAGTCTTCTTGACTAGCTAACCCTTAAACTTCCCTTTGCCTTATCCTAAGCTAAGTCTGTTTGACTAGCTAACCCTTCAACTACCCTTTTCCTAACCCTAACCTTTCCTTTCCTAAACTTAACCTTTCCCCATTCCTAATCCTAAGCTACGTCAACTGACTAGCTAACCCTTCTTTCCCTAACCTAACCTCCTAATCCCAATCTTTCCTCCCCTTTCCAATGATAATTATATCCAATTCCTTACCCTAAACTTTCCCTTTCCTAAGATTAACCTTTCCTTCCCTAAACCTAAGCTAAGTCTTTCTGACTAGCTAACCCTAAACCTCCCTTTGCCTAACCTTAAGCTAAGTCTATTTGACTAGCTAACCTTTCAATTACCTTTTTCCTAAACCTAACTTTCCATGCTAAGCTTAACCTTTCCCCTTCCCTACCCTATGCCAAGTCAACTGACTAGCTAACCCTTCCTCTCCTAATCCTAACCTCCCAATCCCAATACCCCCCTCCCCCTTACTAATCATAATATTAATAAAACTAAGGGTAATTAGCCCTATAGCCTTATCCACCACACCTAAGCTAATACAGCTAAGAGGGCTCATTGACGTTGGGGGTGTGCCGTGTGAAGGGGGCCCATCGATCACTTGGGAAGGACCGTGCCTAACGTGAGGCCGGCAGCAATGCCGGCCCCAGGATTTATTTTAAACCTAACCAGCCCAGCCTCCCTCCTATTGATGGGCCTAAGTCCCTAAACCTAACCCTAGTGTCCTTAAAGGCCAAAATGGCAATTGAAGTGAGTGGGAGAGTTAAAAAACAATAGATGATTAAAGAGAAATAAACTAACAACAGGATTAACAAAGGTTATTTACCTGAGAACATAAGATAAGACAAGCTAATTAAAAGTACTAAGCTGAACTAAGAACTGAAAGGTAACAAAGAAGTAAATAAGCTAACAAAAGCTAATAAGGGCTAAGAAACTCAGAGAATTTAAGATAAACTAGAGCTAAACAGCATCTAGAAGCTAAACTAAGCTAATCTAAGATAATTAAAGCTAAACTAAGCAAATAAGCTAAACTCAGCAAACTAAGTGCCAAAAGCCAAACTAAGATAAACAGCAACTACCTAAGATAAACTAAACTAAGACCAAAGCCAATAAAGCCTAAACTAAACAAATAAGCTAAACAAGTTAAACTAAGGGCTAAAGCCAAATAGTGAAAAACTAAACATGAATAGCTAAGACAAGCTGAACTAAAGGCTAAAATAGCTAAACAAAAAGTGAAAAGGCCAAATAGCCAACTAAAACTTAATAAAGAACAGGAAGACATTAATGAAAGAAAGCTCAAAACTAAGCTAATTCAGCTAGACTAAGGCCATACAGCCGTAACTATAAATAGGAGGAGCTTAAGATCTAGCCTCACCCTGTCCTGACCTTCGGAAGGGTCAACAGCCCATGCCTATAAAGCCTACATGCCAAATCCTAAATGCTTGGCCCTAACATGCCTGGACGAAAGTGTTGGAGCACTAAAGGCCCAGAAGTGGAGCAAGCAATGGGGATAAGCAAAAGCAGCTACAAATATTTCTAACAGTAATCCCTAAACCAGTTATAGGCTACCTAGTGAAATTTCTAAAGGCTATTTAGCCTAATGTTTGAACTTCCATAGTTTAAAGATGGCATGGACTTTAGCTAAGTCGATCAGACAGCTAACCCTAAACCTACCATAATCCAGCCCTAAACCTTTTCCTTTCCTAAACTTAACCCCTTCCCCATCTACCCTAGCTAAGTCAGAGTTGAAGTAACCCTTAAACTTCCCTTTGAATTATCCTAAGCTAAGTCTGTTTGACTAGCTAACCCTTCAACTAACCTTGCTAAGCTAACCTTACACAATTACCTAAACTAAGCTTTCATCATTCTAATCTAAGCTACGTCAACTGACTAAGCTAATCTTCCTAAACTAACCTCATAATCTAATCTAAACTCAGCAAACCAATGATAATTATATCCAAACTAAGCTAAACTTGCATCTTCTAAGATTAACCTTCACATCTTTCTAAACTAAGCTAAGCTTTAAACTAAGCAAATCTAAACTCCCTGCTAACCTAAGCTAAGTCTATTTGATAGAAGCTTCACCACCAAGTCTAAACCTAACTTTCCAGCAAACTAAGTTCCCTTCCCTACCAGTGTCAACTGACTAGCTAACTCCTCCTGAATCCTGATCCCCAAGTCCCAATGCCCTCCCCTTGCTAATCAAATATTAATAAAACTGGCAATTAGCATGAATAGCTTAAAACCAAACCCTAGCTAAATACAACTAAAGCCTACTAATATCTAAACTTAATTTTGGAAAAGCCATAGCCACACTCTGGCAAGGCAAACACTCTTGGGAAAGGCTAAATGAAGACTGCTAAGTCTAATGTTTGAACCTGGCTAACCAAATCGGTCAGCTAACACTAAAAACTAAATCTAATTCTTACCCTAACCCTAACCTTGGGGGCTAGCCTTATCCCTAAAAACCACTACATCATAACATCTAAACCTAAAAGCTAATCTAGCTAAATGGTGTGGAGTGACGGTGTTGGGCAGTAGAGGGATGGACCGTGCATTTCACTGGGGCTGCATCTTTGCAGCCCTAGTATATATTTTCTAACCTAACCAGCCAGTTATCCTCCCTAACGTAAGTCCTAAACCTAACCCCAATCCCTTAAGGCCTAAAATGGCATTGAAGATGAGGGAGAGAGTAAACAAACAAGACAGAGGAAAGATAAGAAGATAAACACAAGATTAACAGAGGATACTTACCCAAGAAGGGAAACCTGCAAGATAAAAGATACACAATTACATTAAGATAAACAGAGTTGAAGGGTCACAAAGTAAAGAAACTAAAGCTAATCTAAGCTAACCAAACCTAAATAAGATTAATCTAAGCTACCTCAGGCACATTTAAGATAAACTAAGCTAACATGCATCTATCTAAGCTAAACTAAGCAAATCTAAGATAATTAAAGCTAAACTAAGCACATCTAAGCTAAACTCAGCAAACTAAGATAATTAAAGATAAACTAAGATAAACTGCATCTACCTAAGCTAAACTAAGCACATCTAAGATAATTAAAGCTAAACTAAGCAAATCTAAAGCTAAACTCAGCAAACTAAGTGCCAGAAGCCAACCAGTATAAAAGGAGGAGCCACATGAAAATCCCTCACTCTGTCTTTGACCTCTGTTCGAGTAACATGCCCCTGAAGCCTGATGAAGACCAAATGGTGTCGAAACGTTGCAACTCAGGGAGCATGAATAAAGGCTGAAAACTAAAAGCTAGCTAAACCTATTGAACTAAAGCCTACTAATATCTAAACTTAATTTTTGAAAAGCCATAGCCACACTCTGGCAGGGCAAACACTCTTGGGAAAGGCTAAATGAAGACTGCTAAGTCTAATGTTTGAACCTGGCTAGGCCAAATCGGTCAGCTAACACTAAAGACTACATCTAATTCTTACCCTAACCCTCACCTTGGGGGCTAGCCCTTATCCCTAAAACCACTACATCATAACATCTAAACCTAAAAGCTAATCTAGCTAAATGGTGTGGAGGACGGTGTTGGGCAGTAGAGGGATGGACCGTGCATTTCACTGGGGCTGCATCTTTGCAGCCCCAGTATATATTTTCTAACCTAACCAGCCAGTTATCCTCCCTAACGTAAGTCCCTAAACCTAACCCCAATCCCTTAAGGCCTAAAATGGCATTGAAGATGAGTGGGAGAGTGTAAACAAACAAGACAGAGGAAAGATAAGAAGATAAACACAAGATTAACAGAGGATACTTACCCGGAGAAGGGAAACCTGCAAGATAAAAGATACACAATTACATTAAGATAAACAGAGTTGAAGGGTCACAAAGTAAAGAAACTAAAGCTAATCTAAGCTAACCAAACCTAAATAAGATTAATCTAAGCTACCTCAGGCACATTTAAGATAAACTAAGCTAACATGCATCTATCTAAGCTAAACTAAGCAAATCTAAGATAATTAAAGCTAAACTAAGCACATCTAAGCTAAACTCAGCAAACTAAGATAATTAAAGATAAACTAAGATAAACTGCATCTACCTAAGCTAAACTAAGCACATCTAAGATAATTAAAGCTAAACTAAGCAAATCTAAAGCTAAACTCAGCAAACTAAGTGCCAGAAGCCAACCAGTATAAAAGGAGGAGCCACATGAAAATCCCTCACTCTGTCTTTGACCTCTGTTCGAGTAACATGCCCCTGAAGCCTGATGAAGACCAAATGGTGTCGAAACGTTGCAACTCAGGGAGCATGAATAAAGGCTGAAAAACTAAAAGCTAGCTAAACCTATTGAACTAAAGCCTACTAATATCTAAACTTAATTTTTGGAAAAGCCATAGCCACACTCTGGCATGGCAAACACTCTTGGGAAAGGCTAAATGAAGACTGCTAAGTCTAATGTTTGAACCTGGCTAGGCCAAATCGGTCAGCTAACACTAAAAACTAAATCTAATTCTTACCCTAACCCTAACCTTGGGGGGGCTAGCCCTTATCCCTAAAACCACTACATCATAACATCTAAACCTAAAAGCTAATCTAGCTAAATGGTGTGGAGGACGGTGTTGGGCAGTAGAGGATGGACTGCAGCATTTCACTGGGGCTGCATTTTTGCAGCCCCAGTATATATTTTCTAACCTAACCAGCCAGTTATCCTCCCTAACGTAAGTCCCTAAACCTAACCCCAATCCCTTAAGGCCTAAAATGGCATTGAAGATGAGTGGGAGAGTGTAAACAAATAAGACAGAGGAAAGATAATAAGATAAACACAAGATTAACAGAGGATACTTACCCGGAGAAGGGAAACCTGCAAGATAAAAGATACACAATTACATTAAGATAAACAGAGTTGAAGGGTCACAAAGTAAAGAAACTAAAGCTAATCTAAGCTAACCAAACACTAATAAGATTAATCTAAGCTCCCTCACTCTGTCTTTGACCTCTGTTCGAGTAACATGCCCTGAAGCCTGATGAAGACCAAATGGTGTCGAAACGCTGCAACTCAGGGAGCATGAATAAGGCTAAAAACTAAAAGCTAGCTAAACCTATTGAACTAAAGCCTACTAATATCTAAACTTAATTTTTGGAAAGCCATAGCCACACTCTGGCCTGGCAAACCCTCTGGGAAAGGCTAGATTAAGACTGCTAAGTCTAATGTTTGAACCTGGCTAGGCCAAATTGGTCAGCTAACACTAAACTAAATCTAATTCATACCCTAACCCTAACCTTGGGGGGGCTAGCCCTTATCCCTAAAACCACTACATCATAACATCTAAACCTAAAAGCTAATCTAGCTAAATGGTGTGGAGTGACGGTGTTGGGCAGTAGAGGGATGGACCGTGCATTTCACTGGGGCTGCATCTTTGCAGCCCTAGTATATATTTTCTAACCTAACCAGCCAGTTATCCTCCCTAACGTAAGTCCCTAAACCTAACCCCAATCCCTTAAGGCCTAAAATGGCATTGAAGATGAGTGGGAGAGTGTAAACAAACAAGACAGAGGAAAGATAAGAAGATAAACACAAGATTAACAGAGGATACTTACCCGGAGAAGGGAAACCTGCAAGATAAAAGATACACAATTACATTAAGATAAACAGAGTTGAAGGGTCATAAAGTAAAGAAACTAAAGCTAATCTAAGCTAACCAAAACCTAAATAAGATTAATCTAAGCTACCTCAGGCACATTTAAGATAAACTAAGCTAACATGCATCTATCTAAGCTAAACTAAGCAAATCTAAGATAATTAAAGCTAAACTAAGCACATCTAAGCTAAACTCAGCAAACTAAGATAATTAAAGATAAACTAAGATAAACTGCATCTACCTAAGCTAAACTAAGCACATCTAAGATAATTAAAGCTAAACTAAGCAAATCTAAAGCTAAACTCAGCAAACTAAGTGCCAGAAGCCAACCAGTATAAAAGGAGGAGCCACATGAAAATCCCTCACTCTGTCTTTGACCTCTGTTCTAGTAACATGCCCCTGAAGCCTGATGAAGACCAAATGGTGTAGAAACGTTGCAACTCAGGGAGCATGAATTAAGGCTAAAAAACTAAAAGCTAGCTAAACCTATTGAACTAAAGCCTACTAATATTTAAACTTAATTTTTGAAAAGCCATAGCCACACTCTGGCATGGCAAACACTCTTGGTAAAGGCTAAATTAAGACTGCTAATTCTAATTTTTGAACCTGGCTAGCCAAATTGGTCAGCTAACACTAAAAACTAAATCTAATTCATACCCTAACCCTAACCTTGGGGGCTAGCCTTATCCCTAAAACCACTACATCACAACATCTACACCTAAAAGCTAATCTAGCTAAATGGTGTGGAGTGACGGTGTTGGGCAGAGAGGATGGACCGTGCATTTCACTGGGGCTGCATCTTGCAGCCCTAGTATATATTTTCTAACCTAACCAGCCAGTTATCCTCCCTAACGTAAGTCCTTAAACCTAACCCCAATCCCTTAAGGCCTAAAATGGCATTGAAGATGAGGGAGAGTGTAAACAAACAAGACAGAGGAAAGATAAGAAGATAAACACAAGATTAACAGAGGATACTTACCCGGAGAAGGGAAACCTGCAAGATAAAAGATACACAATTACATTAAGATAAACAGAGTTGAAGGGTCATAAAGTAAAGAAACTAAAGCTAATCTAAGCTAACCAAAACCTAAATAAGATTAATCTAAGCTACCTCAGGCACATTTAAGATAAACTAAGCTAACATGCATCTATCTAAGCTAAACTAAGCAAATCTAAGATAATTAAAGCTAAACTAAGCACATCTAAGCTAAACTCAGCAAACTAAGATAATTAAAGATAAACTAAGATAAACTGCATCTACCTAAGCTAAACTAAGCACATCTAAGATAATTAAAGCTAAACTAAGCAAATCTAAAGCTAAACTCAGCAAACTAAGTGCCAGAAGCCAACCAGTATAAAAGGAGGAGCCACATGAAAATCCCTCACTCTGTCTTTGACCTCTGTTCGAGTAACATGCCCCTGAAGCCTGATGAAGACCAAATGGTGTCGAAACGTTGCAACTCAGGGAGCATGAATTAAGGCTAAAAAACTAAAAGCTAGCTAAACCTATTGAACTAAAGCCTACTAATATTTAAACTTAATTTTTGGAAAAGCCATAGCCACACTCTGGCATGGCAAACACTCTTGGGAAAGGCTAGATAAAGACTGCTAAGTCTAATGTTTGAACCTGGCTAGGCCAAATTGGTCAGCTAACACTAAACTAAATCTAATTCATACCCTAACCCTAACCTTGGGGGGGCTAGCCCTTATCCCTAAAACCACTACATCATAACATCTAAACCTAAAAGCTAATCTAGCTAAATGGTGTGGAGTGACGGTGTTGGGCAGTAGAGGGATGGACCGTGCATTTCACTGGGGCTGCATCTTTGCAGCCCTAGTATATATTTTCTAACCTAACCAGCCAGTTATCCTCCCTAACGTAAGTCCTAAACCTAACCCCAATCCCTTAAGGCCTAAAATGGCATTGAAGATGAGTGGGAGAGTGTAAACAAACAAGACAGAGGAAAGATAAGAAGATAAACACAAGATTAACAGAGGATACTTACCCGGAGAAGGGAAACCTGCAAGATAAAAGATACACAATTACATTAAGATAAACAGAGTTGAAGGGTCATAAAGTAAAGAAACTAAAGCTAATCTAAGCTAACCAAAACCTAAATAAGATTAATCTAAGCTACCTCAGGCACATTTAAGATAAACTAAGCTAACATGCATCTATCTAAGCTAAACTAAGCAAATCTAAGATAATTAAAGCTAAACTAAGCACATCTAAGCTAAACTCAGCAAACTAAGATAATTAAAGATAAACTAAGATAAACTGCATCTACCTAAGCTAAACTAAGCACATCTAAGATAATTAAAGCTAAACTAAGCAAATCTAAAGCTAAACTCAGCAAACTAAGTGCCAGAAGCCAACCAGTATAAAAGGAGGAGCCACATGAAAATCCTCACTCTGTCTTTTTGACCTCTGTTCGAGTAACATGCCCCTGAAGCCTGATGAAGACCAAATGGTGTCGAAACGCTTGCAACTCAGGGAGCATGAATTAAGGCTAAAAACTAAAAGCTAGCTAAACCTATTGAACTAAAGCCTACTAATATTTAAACTTAATTTTTGAAAGCCATAGCCACACTCTGGCATGGCAAACACTCTTGGGAAAGGCTAGATAAAGACTGCTAAGTCTAATGTTTGAACCTGGCTAGGCCAAATTGGTCAGCTAACACTAAACTAAATCTAATTCATACCCTAACCCTAACCTTGGGGGCTAGCCCTTATCCCTAAAAACCACTACATCATAACATCTAAACCTAAAAGCTAATCTAGCTAAATGGTGTGGAGGACGGTGTTGGGCAGTAGAGGGATGGACCTGCAGATTTCACTGGGGCTGCATCTTGCAGCCCTAGTATATATTTTCTAACCTAACCAGCCAGTTATCCTCCCTAACGTAAGTCCTTAAACCTAACCCCAATCCCTTAAGGCCTAAAATGGCATTGAAGATGAGTGGGAGAGTGTAAACAAACAAGACAGAGGAAAGATAAGAAGATAAACACAAGATTAACAGAGGATACTTACCCGAGAAAGGAAACCTGCAAGATAAAAGATACACAATTACATTAAGATAAACAGAGTTGAAGGGTCATAAAGTAAAGAAACTAAAGCTAATCTAAGCTAACCAAAACCTAAATAAGATTAATCTAAGCTACCTCAGGCACATTTAAGATAAACTAAGCTAACATGCATCTATCTAAGCTAAACTAAGCAAATCTAAGATAATTAAAGCTAAACTAAGCACATCTAAGCTAAACTCAGCAAACTAAGATAATTAAAGATAAACTAAGATAAACTGCATCTACCTAAGCTAAACTAAGCACATCTAAGATAATTAAAGCTAAACTAAGCAAATCTAAAGCTAAACTAGCAAACTAAGTGCCAGAAGCCAACCAGTATAAAAGGAGGAGCCACATGAAAATCCCTCACTCTGTCTTTGACCTCTGTTCGAGTAACATGCCCTGAAGCCTGAGGAAGACCAAATGGTGTCGAAACGTTGCAACTCAGGGCGCATGAATTAAGGCTAAAAACTAAAAGCTAGCTAAACCTATTGAACTAAAGCCTACTAATATTTAAACTTAATTTTTGGAAAAGCCATAGCCACACTCTGGCATGGCAAACACTCTTGGGAAAGGCTAGATAAAGACTGCTAAGTCTAATGTTTGAACCTGGCTAGGCCAAATTGGTCAGCTAACACTAAACTAAATCTAATTCATACCCTAACCCTAACCTTGGGGGGGCTAGCCCATCCCTAAAACCACTACATCATAACATCTAAACCTAAAAGCTAATCTAGCTAAATGGTGTGGAGGACGGTGTTGGGCAGTAGAGGGATGGACTGCATTTCACTGGGGCTGCATCTTTGCAGCCCTAGTATATATTTTCTAACCTAACCAGCCAGTTATCCTCCCTAACGTGAAGTCCCTAAACCTAACCCCAATCCCTTAAGGCCTAAAATGGCATTGAAGATGAGTGGGAGAGTGTAAACAAACAAGACAGAGGAAAGATAAGAAGATAAACACAAGATTAACAGAGGATACTTACCCGGAGAAGGGAAACCTGCAAGATAAAAGATACACAATTACATTAAGATAAACAGAGTTGAAGGGTCATAAAGTAAAGAAACTAAAGCTAATCTAAGCTAACCAAAACCTAAATAAGATTAATCTAAGCTACCTCAGGCACATTTAAGATAAACTAAGCTAACATGCATCTATCTAAGCTAAACTAAGCAAATCTAAGATAATTAAAGCTAAACTAAGCACATCTAAGCTAAACTCAGCAAACTAAGATAATTAAAGATAAACTAAGATAAACTGCATCTACCTAAGCTAAACTAAGCACATCTAAGATAATTAAAGCTAAACTAAGCAAATCTAAAGCTAAACTCAGCAAACTAAGTGCCAGAAGCCAACCAGTATAAAAGGAGGAGCCACATGAAAATCCCTCACTCTGTCTTTGACCTCTGTTAGAGTAACATGCCCCTGAAGCCTGATGAAGACCAAATGGTGTCGAAACGTTGCAACTCAGGGAGCATGAATTAAGGCTAAAAAACTAAAAGCTAGCTAAACCTATTGAACTAAAGCCTACTAATATTTAAACTTAATTTTTGGAAAAGCCATAGCCACACTCTGGCATGGCAAACACTCTTGGGAAAGGCTAGATAAAGACTGCTAAGTCTAATGTTTGAACCTGGCTAGGCCAAATTGGTCAGCTAACACTAAACTAAATCTAATTCATACCCTAACCCTAACCTTGGGGGCTAGCCCTTATCCCTAAAACCACTACATAATAACATCTCAACCTAACAGCTAATCTAGCTAAATGGTGTGGAGGACGGTGTTGGGCAGGAGCGGGATGGACCGTGCAGTTCACTGGGGCTGCAGCTTTGCAGCCCCAGTATATATTTTCTAACCCAACCTAATTAAGGATGACCCCTACCATGCCTGAAGAGAGTGTGAAGACGAACTTGGCAAACGCGCAAAACTGGGGCATCGACTAAATTTAATTGGACAGGAAGGGGTGGGGAAAACATCTTGGGATGGAGAACGGTGTGGAGTGGGGCCTTATGTGGGCCTGGATGGGGATAGTGAACTGGTGGATACCGGAGCGTCTCAGGGGAGGTGAACCGTGGTGGGGAAGTGTCTTCTGGGGAGGAAGTTCCTGAGAATGGGAGGTGAACTTGTGTAAGGCCCGTGCCTAACCTGAGCCCCCACCTCGGTGGGGACAGGAATTTTAAGCCTAATCCTGCCAGTGCCTGCACATGATCTGCCTCTCTGGGGGCATCAACCACCACGGATCTGCCATCTGATGGCAAAGAGCCTAAAGATCTGCCCTCTGGGCTTGGGTGTGGCTAACCCTAACCCTAACCCTTAAACCCACTAAAATCCATAATGCTTACCCTAAATTAGTACCCACCTTGCTAAGCTAATCTAAGCTACACCCAATATGGGGCAGATGACCTGCTAATGAGAAAAACCTGTGGAAGAAAAACAAAATTAAAAACACGGGGAAAGCTAACAAAAGCACCCTATCATACTTACCTTTACTTACCTTGGATGTGCAGAGTCTGCGGGGTGGAGTCTAGGAGCAGAAAGAAAACCAAATTAGAATAAAGCCAAATTAGGCAAATTAAGAGACACAATTGGATAAATTAAAGGCAAATTAGGAAGTAAGACACAATTGATTTAAAGCCAAATTAGGCATAATTAAAAGCCTCAAATTAGAGATGAAAAACCTAAATTTAGGATGACCCCTACCATGCCTGAAGAGAGTGACGGAACTCAAAACGCCCGCAAAACTGGGGCATCACTTAATTTAATTGGACAGGGAAGGGGTGGGGAAAACATCTTTGGGATGGAGAACTGTGGAATGGGGCCTTATGTGGGCCTGGATGGGGATAGTGAACTGGTGGATACTGGAGCCCTCAGGGGAGGTGAACCGTGGTGGGGAAGTGTCTTCTGGGGAGGAAGTTCCCTGAGAATGGGGAGGTGAACTTGTGTAAGGCCCGTGCCCAACCTGAGCCCCACCTCGGTGGGGACAGGAATTTCCTAAGCCTAACCCGAGATGTGAACTGGGGGCTTACGGTCGGGGGGTGGGGGGGATAGTGAACCGGCGTAAGGACAGTGCCTAACCCGGGCCCACCTCGGTGGGCTAGGGATTGTTTTAACCCTAACCATGGGTAGACTATGCCTAAACCTAATCCGCCGCGCCTTAAAGGGGGTCAATGGATCGCCTGGGGAAGGACCGTGCACAACGTGAGGCCGGCAGCAATGTGCCTAAACCTAACCCTAGATGAGTGAGCAGAGGCCCTCGTAACTGCTGTAAGATGGACCGTGCATTCATTGGGGCTTCCTTGGGCTTGTCCTTGGGTGGGACCAGCGTTTGCTGGGACTGTCCTTGGACTTGCCCTTGGACAGAACCAATATACTTACCTTAACCTAACCAGCCAGTTCTCCTCGAGCAGCCGGATGGACAGATCACTTACTTACCTGGGATGGCGGGCCTCCTCCTTGGAACCGGGATCCTGGACCTGCAAAAAGAAAGGACAGAAATTAAGGGCATGCTAGCTCTGGGAGAAAGGAAAGAAAGACATTTAAAGCCCCAAACAACGTCAATATGTCAATGGGAAGGGACTATATAAAGAGGAGCCACATCCATAGCCCTCATTTCAGCGCAGAGTCTCAAAGAGTCAACATCAAAGCTAGCCCTTACCATGCCTGATGAGACTGAAGGAGGTCGAAACGCGTAGCAGAATTAGGGCTAATGCTAGCAATACCAATTTAAAGACTCATCCTAACATCTAAAGTCCATCTAGAGACTAATTTTTTAACATCCAATGCTACATCTTGGCTTGGATAATTGCCACTAACCCCATACGCTAAGCTACATCTAGCTAACCCTAACATTAAGGTCTAACTAAGCCCTACTAAGGCCCTCCTGATAACATCTTACCTGCAGTTGCCAGAGAGTGATGTGGTTCAATTCCACCGTCCACAACTTGGACGATCCTTGGTGGTCCAAGGTGCAGGTCTCAGGAGGGGCAATGCCTGTAGCTGCTTCTTCAAAGTGGTGTAGTTCAATTCCACTCTTCATAACCTGAAGGATCCTCGGTGGTCTGAGATACAGGCTAAGGGGCTAATCAGACCTATTTAGTGATAAGGGAGTGGCCTGTGCTAACCCTAACCCTCACTAACCCTCCCCAGATGCCTCAGCCTAAACCTAGCCCTAGTCCTAAACCTAACCCTAACTAGAATTGTCTTGTTGTGCATCTGCACTTTACTGTTGTCCACTTACACGCATGGGACAGTGGGAAACAATTTCGATTCCTTTGCATGTCAAGTACACATGAAGAAATGTACAATAAAAGCAACTTTTGAACTTTGTTTGAACCCTAACCCTAGCTTTGTGATAGTAGTTAAGTGGAATGAATTAGTACACAGAGTATAAGTAAACTGAGATGCACTTACAGCAGATCTGTAAACTCCACACACCCTGTATGCTTGTCCGAGATATTTGGAGTACAGACTTGGGTATTAATGCACTGCAGTTACTGATTTGTACACCCTTCCCACTTAGCAAGACAAAAGAGTGGTTTGGGGGCGTGATCTCGGTCACACCTCACTCAATTGCCCAAATGGAACGCAGCAACCGGCCAACAGGTAGTAAAGAGCACTTCCTACAGATTACAGATTGGTGAATGTCTTTAAAATCATTTAATGCCACATTTAACTGTTTAAAGTCTGTGTCCACATTGTCAGTATTTGTATATATTGTTATTCTCTTCAAACATAAACAAAATTATTGTCTATTCCAATAGCAAATTCAAATTTCCAGCAATACGGCACACCAATAGTGATCCACTTTGACACTTTTAAAAGATCAAAAAACTAATTCCATTTCAAATTTCACTCAAAAGACTTCAATTGCAGTCAACAAAAGATTCCATGTTCAAACAATTCAAAGTCCATTGTCAAACAATCCAAGGAATAGCAGAGTTCTTTACTAATTGTTGTCACATTACAAATAGACTTTGGTTGCTTCCTTTGACAAGCTTTCCAATGAAATAAAAGTTGTACCTTTTTGGATGGATGGTAGTGGAAAGGGGGCAGATGGTTGGATGGATGGATGAGGTTAAGCAAGGCAGACAGGCAAGGTAGAAGGCAAGGTTAGGCAGGCAGGCAGGCAGGCAGGAGCCCAATGCTCCAAGCAAATCCTGTAATGGTTAAGCAAAATGGTTAAAAAGGTGAAATCAAAACAAAATATATTCAAATATATGCTTTGTAAGATTATATATGTATAAATACCTGGGTCTTCAAAAAACAAATTCCTTTGTTTTGGCTGAAACAAACATTTAGTGATGTATGTCTGGATTGATTGTTTACATTAAAATTACTCCCAGACTTCTGAGAACATCTGGAATGATGAGAAGAGCATAGAGAAAAACAATTTACCCTACAAGCTCTTTTTTAAATAAACCTGCGCTGCTAGCAGTAATCTTTCCTTTGCCATTAAAAGATATGAACGGTTGCAAAGCTGAAAAAGTGCCATATGGTAAATGACCACAAGATGGCGACTATAGACCACTCTAATGTGGATGAGGAACAGAGAAAATGACTGCCAGAACAGCCAGTAGTACAAGACTTGTATGTTAGAATGCTGTTCATTGACTTCAGTTCAGCATTTAACACAATCGTACCCCAGCAACTCATACTCAAACTAGACAGGCTGGGAATTAACACCTTGATGTGCAATTGGCTGCTGGATTTCCTGACAGGAAGACCGCAGGCAGTATGGGTTGGCAGCAACACCTCCACCTCCATCACACTGAACACAGGGGCTCCCAAAGGGTGTGTGCTGAACCCCATCCTCTTCACTCCTCTTACCCATGACTGCACACCGTCACACAGCTCCAACCTCTTTACCAAGTTTGCGGTTGACAACTGTTTTGGGTCACATCAGCAATGGACACACTACAGGAGCAGTGAGCTGCCTGGTCAAGTGGTGCAACCTCTCCCTGAACGCGGAGAAGACAAAGGAGATCGTCATAGATTTCAGGAGAGCACACACGCAGCACGCCCCCCTCACCATAAACGGGGCTGCTGTGGAGAGAGTAAGCAGCACCAAGTTCCTGGGTGTGCACATCTCTGAGGACCTCTCTTGGTCAAAGAACACTGCACCACTGGCCAGTAAAGCCCAACAGTGACTCTACTTCCTCTGTAAGATGAGGAGAGCCAAAGCCCTAGCTCTCATCATGAGCACCTTCTACAGAGGCACCATAGAGAGCATCTGAAGGACTTTTTCATGCAAGAGGATGGCCTCATCTCCACTGTCTAATTTGGATAAAAGGATGCAAAACAATTTAATGCAGATGACAACATTGTGTGCAATTTCATTGACACACATAGCACTTGCGCTAAACCAGATTTGCAGACAGATCCAGAACTTCATGTACTTGTTACAAGCTTACAGATTCATTCAAATCATCATTCAAAGTCTTGTAAGAAAGGAAAAAGTTGTGCATCATACATCAGCAAAGCAGAACGAGAATTAGGTGTGCTCCTTAAAACCGCTCAACAAGCAGCATGACAGCTTGGAAATTTGGATGCAGTGAAAGAGCTACCTCAATTAGGACAAATCTATATCAATCATCGTGAGGTACGTGTTTGTGTATATTTTTGTTGTGTAGTGTTTATTAATGTAGCTAAATTTTCTAAGGAGCCATGTACTATGCAACATCTACTGTATGAGAATCACCAACAACAATTCAGTACTACATACACAGTTGATATAAAGAGTAGGACTGCAGCAAGGGAAAGATATCACAGACCTGACATTATCAAAAAGAATAAAATAGCAGCAAGGAAAAGATATATATCTGATGTTACAGAAAAGAGTAGGAAAGCATCAAAGCAACAATATTGTAGACCTGAGATTTTGCAAAAGAAAAGGATAGCAGCAAGGGAACGGCATCATAAACCAAGTTTTACAGTAAAAAAATAGCAGAGCAGCCAGAGCGCAGTATCACAAATCAGCAGTAAAGGGAAAAGTGCAAACACAAAAAACTGTGGATATTAATAAAGCATTGGAAACGTTCAGGAAAAACAAAGACGCTTTGTGTGAATACCCATGTTGCATGTGCAATGGACTCCTTTGGCGTGCAGGCATAACAATTAAAACCCAGTGATGGCTTTGTAAACCCATTTAAAAGCAAGATGATCACCGTATGCAAAAACAACATTCAGTGGTTGTCACACATGTAAGAGACACATGCAGAAAGGAAACATGCCACCTCAAGCAGTTGCAAACAATTTGTCCATTGTACATGTGCATGGACTAGAGGCCTTACGCCTAATTTCTCCAACCATTCCATTTTTGAATGTACAGATTCATTCAAAACATCATTCAAAGTCTTGTAAGAAAGTAGGATTTGTGCAGATTTATCTTCCCTCGTTCACCCTCATGCAGAACTTTCATTGCAAATCCATCTCATCTGGCTGTTGCGTGCTTGGTCAGCCAACACTGACTTCCAGTTTATACTGGATGCTTACAAGTAACACATGCTTGGCATTTAGAGATGTTGTTGATAAAGCTCCAGTTTGAATTGTTGCTATTATTGAGAACATATTAGGTCATTTGTAAGTTAGTGGAGGAACAGTAAATACACTATAGGAATGATAGCAATACATCATACAAAAAGTGGATATTCAAATACTGAAAGCAAAATCATATGTGCTTATACAATACTATTAAATAATTTTTATGTACTGTGTTTTTCAGCTGTATTATGTGTATAGTATCATACATCAGCAAAGCAGAACGAGAATTAGGTGTGCTCCTTAAAACGGCTCAACAAGCAGCACGACAGCTTGGAAATTTGGATGCAGTGAAAGAGCTACGTCAATTAGAACAAATCTATATCAAATCATCGTGAGGTACGTGTTTGTGTATATTTTTGTTGTGTAGTGTTTGTTAATGTAGCTACATTTTCTAAGGAGCCATGTACTATGCAACATCTACCGTATGCGAGAATCAACAATTCAGTACTACATACACAGTTGAAGGCATATGCAAGGGAACGATATCAGAAACCTGATGTGAAAGCCAAAGCAAAGGCAGCATCTAGGCAATGTTATTACAAACCAGATGTAATTGAAAAGAGTAAGACGGCAGCATGAAATAGGTACCATAGACCCGACATGATTGCGTAAGGAAGAGTAAGGAGGCATCAAGACAGTGTTATTATAGACCTGATGTTACTACAAAGTGTAGGACAGCAGCAAGGGAATGAAGTCACAGACCTGATATCACTGAAAAGAGCAAGTTGGCTTCAAAATTATGATACTGTAGACCTGAGATTTTGCAGAAGACCAGGATAGCAGCAAAGGAACGATATCATAAACCAGAGTGTAAATAAAGAGTAGGACTGCAGCAAGGGAAACATATCAGACCTGACATCATTGAAAAGTGTAAAAGAGCTGCTAGAGAAGGATACCATTATCGAAAAGAATAAAATAGCAGCAAGGAAAAGATATATATCTGATGTTACAGAAAAAAGTAGGAAAGCATCAAAGCAACAATACTGTAGACCTGAGATTTTGCAAAAGAAAAGGATAGCAGCAAGGGAACAGTATCATAAACCAAGTTTTACAGTAAAAAAGTAGCAGAGCAGCCAGAGCTCGGTATCACAAATCAGCAGTAAAGGGAAACGTGCAAACACAAAAAACTGTGGATATTAATAAAGCATTGAAAGCTTTCAGGAAAAACAAAGATGCTTTGTGTGAATACCCATGTTGTATGTGCAATAGACTCCTTTGGCGTGCAGGCATAACAGTTAAAACCCAGTGATGGCCTTGTAAAAACATTTTAAAAGGAAGATGACCACCATATGCAAAAACAACATTCAGTGGTTGTCACACATGCAAGAGACACATGTGGAAAGGAAACACGTCACCTCAAGCAGTTGCAAACAATTTGTCCATTGTACATGTGCATGCCTTAAATGATTTGGAGACACCTAATTTCTCCAACCATTCCATTTTTGAAGATTGTGTCTTTACCAAAAGGGTGTTTAAGGGGTATAGATGGTCCAGTTGCACGTGTCCCATCTGACCTAGATTTCAGGTACAACAATTGACACGGACAACCTGCAACCATCTGCAAAGGATTGTGAATCCATTATTCAAACAGATAGCCATGTAGGTTCAGAAGACATAATGGCTGAAACAGATGAACCAAGGTAGCCTTTTTGTATAAACAGTATGAATGTAATGTGTTCTGATATGAACGGAATTAATGTGAAATGTGTTCAGCATTGAAGATGTACAATACAGTTTGTGTTGAGAAACTGTATGTATTTATGTATTTCAGATGAAGCACCGGATACCATGGACAGAGGTATGGTCAATATCATGTCATCCAACACTAATGAAACCACAATGAGGAGTTTTAATGATGGTGCGTAAATTGTTAATTTGTAGACAATGTCAGTGTTGATGTATGAGCTTAACGGGGTGTGTTGCAACGTTGATGTAATCAATTCAATGACCAGAGTAATGATGTATGTTTTTTCTGATTTACAGATGACATCAAAACAATGCACCTTTATATTTCTGCGTGCAACCAATAGACATTGCTCAACATGTAGTAGAGAAATCAGAAGACAACATTTTCTGTATTTCACCAACAGAAGGCAATAAACCACTACAGGCATTAGGAACAGAGGCGAACTTTTCCCCCTGCAAGTTTCCCAACGGACAAAAGAGCTTTGAACAGAAATGCCCATTTAAAATTAGGCACTAAACATTATTTAAATCAACCTCTCTTCAATATGGACAACACTTTGCATCAGATCCAACATACATTTTTGGGCACAATCGTGAAAGAGATGAGGAGCTTTCCAGTTGTGTGTGGATTGCAATACGCAAATCAAAAAGTATGCATAAAGGACACTGCATTACTGCTAGGTGTGCCAAGATTTTTTTGCATATTTCTCAGCTGCAGACAGGCGATCATGAAATCATGAAATGTATGTCTACAGTTGGGCAAAGCATTTGATGAGAACATGGACTGGCCAACATATTGTCAATTGATCAATGACAATGTAGTGACTGCTACAAGAATGTTTGATCATCGAGTCGACACTTTTCTGAAGGACTTTCACGTCAACAGCTAATGTGATTGGTGAAGTAACAGACTATTTTTATACAGTGGAAATTCAAGCAAGAAGATGGCCTCATCTCCACTGTCTAATTTGGATAAAGGATGCAAAACAATTTAATGCAGATGATGACAACATTGTGTGCAATTTCATTGACACACATAGCACTTGTGCTAAACCAGATTTGCAGACAGATCCAGAAATTCATGAACTTGTTACAAGCTTACAGATTCATTCAAAACATCATTCAAAGTCTTGTAGGAAAGGAAAAGTAAGGAACTGGCTTCAAAATCACTTCACAAATGATCATATTTTGAAGCCAGTCATAAGAATTATCAGAATGTATTGACGGAGAAGGAGAGAAAAACTGATAATGAATCGTGGCATTGACCTAGAAGAGAAGTTAACAAAAGGTCAGTGAATGATTTACATGCCTTGCTAATTAAATGCAAAAATGAAGAAGATTGTGATGATGAAATAAACCCAGTGTTTCAGCAACGGGTGGTGTGAGATCAAAGGTCTCCACGACCTCCTCCACGTTGAGTCAAACAGCAGCGCAGAAAGCAGCGCTCTAAGTTTGATTTGCGGCACTTAAAGAAACACATGCAATAGAGGCTGAAGAAGCTGAATTGGCCCCAAAAACAAAAAAAACTGGCACAACAAAAGGAAATGTTGGCTCTCAAAAATGAACTGGATGCCGTTCAAGTCCAATTCAATATATTAAGTGAAAGGAAAAGTAACATCTCACTGGGAGATGGAATGAATGAATATTTGGAGAAAGCACTTAAATTGCGGGAGGCAAAGGAATCTATTGAAAGACATGATGAACTGAAATTGGAAAATAGGAAAAGAATCCAGGATACGAGTGTTACACCTAAATCACATGCCCTCACAAACCCAGCCAATGTCACTTAACGACAGAAAAGAACTCCCATTTCCTTACATCAGTGCGACCCACAGTCCAGCCGGATTCCTCTCTGTACAGATCCTCTAGTCAAACAAAGCCTCGCTATTCCCATCCACAAGCCCTTAGCCATACTTATGAACCTTTATGTCCTAATATGCCCTCTCAACAAACCCTCTCAGACCACTCAGTGCTCCGGCGGTTCTTCACGGCCTCACTCAGAAAAGCCACAAGGTGGCACACTTGGGGCTAAAAAATTAGACAATACTCAGCTCTATGATATTCTGCAAAGACAAAATGACATCACTGATAAAACAGGACAAATCCTTCTTGCCACGAAAGGAGATGAAGGTGTTTAATAATGATCCAACTGAATAGAGCCAAAGAGACTTACATTTTTGTTAACCATCATCAGGTCAGGCCAGTCTCCCTTAGAGCAACTTAGGGTTAAGTGCCTTGCTCAAGGATTCAAACCCACAATTTTCCAGGCTACTTGCATGCTAGCCAGGTTACTTAACCACTACGCCACCACCGGCACTGTTCCAGGAAGCCACCCACTGCAGAGCCACATTTACAACCTTACTTCGGTTCCTTGAAAGACAAGTCAAAATCTTGACAGATCCTGTCTTTGGGGAAATACAAGATCCTTCACCAAGAGCACAAGCTCCAAGGACCACAGCATACAGATCAGTGAAATCCAAATCCAATGATAAAGGCTTCACTTCCAATAAAGCAACCATTGATGTCATCCCCACTTCCATCAAACAGAGGGATAGTATGTCACCAGCCCAAAATGCACCATTCTGTACGTTTTGCTCAGGAGAACATTTACTGGCAAGCTGCTTTTGGTTTAAAAAGAAACGCCACACTGACGAGATTACCTTCCTGAAAGAAAGAGGAATCTGTTTTGCATGTCTCCCTGCTGCAGGACATTTGAGCAAAGACTGAAGCCAATGGCAATCATGCACCATTTGCAAAAGGTCGCATCCTACTATACTGCACATAGAAAAGGTTGAGTAGAATAAAGGAAAAGAAAAACAGGAAATACATAAGGAAGCAGCCAAAAACAGAACACAGGCCTTGTCTCTCTTGAAACATGTAGTCAGACTGGGGCCGGTGAAGTGTTTCATGTCCATCGTACCTGTAAAGGTAAAGTCAAACAAAGGCAGCACAGTGATTTACACACATGCATTTCTTGGCCCTGGTAGTTCTGTCACCTTTTGTACAGATAAATTAATGCACAAGGCAAAAGAACAAGCATCCTGCTGCACAGTGGGCAAGGAGAAAACTGTGTACCAATATCACTAGACTGGAAGTACGTGGACTTCATGATAATGCGTTCATAGCTCTGCCAGAGACATATACACAATCAAAGATTACAGTAACAAAGAGTAACATACCCAATCAGGATGCTCTATCAAAGTGGCCTCATCTTCAAAATGTCAAGATCTCCACCATTGATGCAGGCACTGACTTGTTGATAGGCACAAATGCACCTAAAGCAATAGAACCCTGGGAAATCATAAATAGCGAAGGAAATGGCCCATATGCAATCAAAAAACTCCTTGGATGGGTAGACAGGAACAAACAATGGCTTTATGTCCAGACATCCTATGGAAAGAGATAGAGGAACATTACATTGCAAAAAGTTGCATACACAAAGGTCTAATATACAGTTGTCTGAATGTAAGTTAATATTGCACAGATCATCTTTGCTCAGTGCAGAGGTTTCACCAGGCTGGGACACAACGATATATACACTAGAGCAGTGCAAGAAAAATCTGTGCAAGGGGGTTACTTAGATGAGTAGGGCCTAGTATAGCTATGAGGGGAAGCTCTCTCTGAAGAGAAGAGTCTTCGCAAACCTCTTGAAGGTCAAGAGGGACGGCTCGACTTGTAGCGGCTGGTATTCTACCACCTTATTCTACCATTGAGGAACAATGACAATGTGTTATGGTGCTTTTGCAATAGTACAGCTTGTCTCGTTGGTGGCCTTGCTCGGTGGACTGGCACAGTTAGACGTACTGGTCTTTACACAAGTAGGTCTAAACACGAAGGCTGATGCTACAGCGATAACTCCATGTTAATATAGGTGCCACTCGTTGAGCATGCCCTTCCCGCTTAGCAAGACAAGAGAGTGGTTTCGGGGCATGATCTCGGTCACACCTCACTCGATTGCCCAAATGCAGCAACCGGCCAACAGGTAGTAAAGAGGCTTTGTGATGGTAATTAAGTGCAATGAATTAGCACACAGAGTAAAAGTAGACTGAGATGCACTTACAGCAGTTCTGTAAACTCCACACACCCTGTATGCTTGTCCGAAATATTTGGAGTACAGACTCAGTATTTATGCACTGCAGTTACTGATTAGTACGCCCTTCCCGCTTAGCAAGACAAAAGAGTGGTTTGGGGGCGTGATCTCGGTCACACCTCACTCAATTGCCCAAATGGAACGCAGCAACCGGCCAACAGATAGTAAAGAGGCTTTGTGATGGTAGTTAAGTGCAATGAATTAGCACACAGAGTAAAAGTAGACTGAGATGCACTTACAGCAGTTCTGTAAACTCCACACACCCTGTATGCTTGTCCGAAATATTTGGAGTACAGACTCAGTATTTATGCACTGCAGTTACTGATTCGTACGCCCTTCCCGCTTAGCAAGACAAAAGAGTGGTTTGGGGGCGTGATCTCGGTCACACCTCACTCAATTGCCCAAATGGAACGCAGCAACCGGCCAACAGATAGTAAAGAGGCTTTGTGATGGTAGTTAAGTGCAATGAATTAGCACACAGAGTAAAAGTAGACTGAGATGCACTTACAGCAGTTCTGTAAACTCCACACACCCTGTATGCTTGTCCGAAATATTTGGAGTACAGACTCAGTATTTATGCACTGCAGTTACTGATTCGTACGCCCTTCCCGCTTAGCAAGACAAAAGAGTGGTTTGGGGGCGTGATCTCGGTCACACCTCACTCAATTGCCCAAATGGAACGCAGCAACCGGCCAACAGATAGTAAAGAGGCTTTGTGATGGTAGTTAAGTGCAATGAATTAGCACACAGAGTAAAAGTAGACTGAGATGCACTTACAGCAGTTCTGTAAACTCCACACACCCTGTATGCTTGTCCGAAATATTTGGAGTACAGACTCAGTATTTATGCACTGCAGTTACTGATTCGTACGCCCTTCCCGCTTAGCAAGACAAAAGAGTGGTTTGGGGGCGTGATCTCGGTCACACCTCACTCAATTGCCCAAATGGAACGCAGCAACCGGCCAACAGATAGTAAAGAGGCTTTGTGAATTTTTTTTTTACTGCAATGAATTAGCATACACAGTAAAAGTAGACTGAGATGCACTTACAGCAGTTCTGTAAACTCCACACACCCTGTATGCTTGTCCGAAATATTTGGAGTACAGACTCAGTATTTATGCACTGCAGTTACTGATTTGTACGCCCTTCCCGCTTAGCAAGACAAAAGAGTGGTTTGGGGGCGTGATCTCGGTCACACCTCACTCAATTGCCCAAATGGAACGCAGCAACCGGCCAACAGATAGTAAAGAGGCTTTGTGAATTTTTTTTTTACTGCAATGAATTAGCATACACAGTAAAAGTAGACTGAGATGCACTTACAGCAGTTCTGTAAACTCCACACACCCTGTATGCTTGTCCGAAATATTTGGAGTACAGACTCAGTATTTATGCACTGTAGCAAGACAAAAGAGTGGTTTGGGGGCGTGATCTCGGTCACACCTCACTCAATTGCCCAAATGGAACGCAGCAACCGGCCAACAGATAGTAAAGAGGCTTTGTGAATTTTTTTTTTACTGCAATGAATTAGCATACACAGTAAAAGTAGACTGAGATGCACTTACAGCAGTTCTGTAAACTCCACACACCCTGTATGCTTGTCCGAAATATTTGGAGTACAGACTCAGTATTTATGCACTGCAGTTACTGCAGTTACAGCAACTTCCCGCTTAGAAGACAAAAGAGTGGTTTGGGGCGTGATCTCGGTCACACCTCATTTTTTTTTCAATTGCCCAAAATGAACGCAGCAACGGCCAACAGATAGTAAAGAGGCTTTGTGAATTATTTACTGCAATGAATTAGCATACACAGTAAAAGTAGACTGAGATGCACTTACAGCAGTTCTGTAAACTCCACACACCCTGTATGCTTGTCCGAAATATTTGGAGTACAGACTCAGTATTTATGCACTGCAGTTACTGATTCGTACGCCCTTCCCGCTTAGCAAGACAAAAGAGTGGTTTGGGGGCGTGATCTCGGTCACACCTCACTCAATTGCCCAAATGGAACGCAGCAACCGGCCAACAGATAGTAAAGAGGCTTTGTGATGGTAGTTAAGTGCAATGAATTAGCATACACAGTAAAAGTAGACTGAGATGCACTTACAGCAGTTCTGTAAACTCCACACACCCTGTATGCTTGTCCGAAATATTTGGAGTACAGACTCAGTATTTATGCACTGCAGTTACTGATTCGTACGCCCTTCCCGCTTAGCAAGACAAAAGAGTGGTTTGGGGGCGTGATCTGTCACACCTAACTCGATTGCCCAAATGGAACGCAGCAACTGGCCAACAGATAGTAAAGAGGCTTTGTGAATTTTTTTTTTACTGCAATGAATTAGCATACACAGTAAAAGTAGACTGAGATGCACTTACAGCAGTTCTGTAAACTCCACACACCCTGTATGCTTGTCCGAAATATTTGGAGTACAGACTCAGTATTTATGCACTGCAGTTACTGATTTGTACGCCCTTCCCGCTTAGCAAGACAAAAGAGTGGTTTGGGGGCGTGATCTCGGTCACACCTCACTCAATTGCCCAAATGGAACGCAGCAACCGGCCAACAGATAGTAAAGAGGCTTTGTGAATTTTTTTTTTACTGCAATGAATTAGCATACACAGTAAAAGTAGACTGAGATGCACTTACAGCAGTTCTGTAAACTCCACACACCCTGTATGCTTGTCCGAAATATTTGGAGTACAGACTCAGTATTTATGCACTGCAGTTACTGATTCGTACGCCCTTCCCGCTTAGCAAGACAAAAGAGTGGTTTGGGGGCGTGATCTCGGTCACACCTCACTCAATTGCCCAAATGGAACGCAGCAACCGGCCAACAAAAGATTCTATATTCTCCAAACAATTCAAGGTCCATTGTGAAACAATCCAATCCAAGTTCTTTACTAATTGTTGTCACATTAGAAATCGACTTCGGTTGCTTCCTTTGAGAATCTTTCCAATGAAATAAAAGTTTTACCTTTTTAGATGGATAGTAGTGGAATGAGGGTAGATGGTTGGATGGATGGATGAGGTCAAGCAAGGCAGACAGGCAAGGTAGCAGGCAAGATTAGGCAGGCAGGCAGGAGCGAGCCAAATGCTCCAAACAAATCCTGTAATGGTTAGGGAAAGTGGTTAAAAAGGTGAAATCCGAACTAAATATACTTAAATAAATGCCTTTTAAAGCTTGAAGCTTTTCAAACAAACAAATTCCTTTGTTCTCTGCTACTGAAGTCAAAAGTGGCAGCCATCTTAACTTCAAGGCTCTATCCAACTATCAAAATAAGAGACCTATTCACAATGAGAGTAAGATCAACTAATCACCTAACCTAAAGATCAACTAATGGTGCAGGTGGTCCTGTAGCATAGTTTACTTAAACGCCGATTTACTCAAACTCAAAATATGGCTCTCACACGAATGGCCAACACTCACAGCCACCAAGATACAAGTGACTGACTTACCACACGTCTTTGCCATGAACCGAAATGAAATAAATAAAGAAAGAAAGACAAAGTAGTCTGATGTCTGCAGAAAACATTCACATGCATGCCGAGTGTAGTATAGATCTTGGCTTGTGTGTAGGCTTGTTTGTGTTCTGATTTGTGTTTGCTTGTGTTTTTTTTTTTTTTTTTTTCCCCACTCTTCCTTGAGGTGGCATAGGGGCTGAAAAGGTCTTAATTATTGCAGGGTCTCTCACTTTCCTACCATGACTAAGACCTGCACCAAAGGGTGTATTGCAAGTCCTGTAATGTAGCATTTTTGCAATGTTTCATCCGTCACTGGCTGAACATTTAGTGATGTATATGTCTGGATTGATTGTTTAATTGTTACTCTCCCAGACTTCTGAGAACGTCTGGAATGACGAGAAGAGCATAGAGAACGTTTAAAACAATTTACCCAACAAGCTCTTCTTTAAATAAACCTGCGCTGCTAGCAATAATCTTTCATTTGCCAATAAAAGATGTGTGCAGTTGCAAAAAGCTGAAAAAGTGCCGTACGCTAAATGACCACAAGATGGCGATTATAGACCACTCTAATGCGGATGAACAGTGGAAATGACCACCAGCACGGCCCATGACCCATCTCACTCTGAGTTTAACACTATGTCTGGCCACTACTACACTATCCAGCCATAATTCCTGATAACCACCTATGGACTGACTACCATGTAATGTAAAGTAGTATAATACTCTGGAACTATTATGATCCTTAGCTAAAACCATGGACGACTTGTAGTCTATCATGGTGTACTGCTATTGATTGTACTTTTCCTGCATGACCCCTGGCAGTTGGGTTAGCCCCTTGAGTTGTGGATCTGCCCAACAGAATAACTAAACATAACATGTTCTTGGGTGCTCCTTCTGTAAAGCGCCATGAGACAATACTATTGTAAAAGGCGCTGTATAAATAAAATTGAATTGAATACACTGTCTAGAGGAGTAACATGAGGCTGTGATTCATTGTGAGTATCTTTCCATATGTCTACCTCCTTCAGAAATGTTTCAAACGTTTGCATCTTTGTTTCATACCAATTATCAGTTCTATTTTCCTCTTCATCAAGCAGCACTTCCTACAGATTACAGATTGGTGAATGTCTTCAAAATCTTTTAATGCCACATTTACCTGTTCAAAGCCTGTGTCCATAATGTCAGTATTCATACATCTTATTCTCTTCAAACCATAAACAAAATTGTCTATTTCAATAGCAAATTCAAATTTCCAGCAATACGGCACACCAATAGTGATCCACTTCGACACTTTTAAAAGATCAAAAAACTAATTCTATTTCAAATTTCACTCAAAAGACTTCAATTGCAGTCAACAAAAGACTCCATTTTCTCCAAACAATTCAAAGTCCATTGTCAAACAATCCAAGCGATGGCAGAGTTCTTTACTAATTGTTGTCACATTAGAAATCGACTTTGGTTGCTTCCTTTGAGAAGCTTTCCAATGAAATAAAACTTTTACCTTTTTAGATGGATAGTAGTGGAACGAGGGCAGATGGTTGGATGGATGGATGAGGTCAAGCAAGGCAGACAGGCAAGGTAGCAGGCAAGATTAGGCAGGCAGGTAGGAAGGAGCCCAATGCTCCAAACAAATCCTGTAATGGTTAGGGAAAGTGGTTAAAAAGGTGAAAAACTAAATATATTCAAATAAATGCTTTGTAAAGCTTGAAGCTTGTAAAGAACTATATGTAAATATGTAAATACCTGGGTCTTCAAAAACAAATTCCTTTGTTTTGGCTGAAACAAACATTTAGTGATGCATGTCTGGATTGATTGTTTACATTAACATTACTCTCCCAGACTTCTGAGAACATCTGGAATGATGAGAAGAGCATAGAGAAAGTTTAAAACAATTTACCCTACAAGCTCTTTTTTAAATAAACCTGCACTGCAAGCAGTAATCTTTCATTTGCCATTAAAAGATATGTCCGGTTGCAAAAAGCTGAAAAAGTGACATATGGTAAATGACCACAAGATGGGTTAGTCTCTAATGTGGATGAGGAACAGAGAAAATGACCGCCAGCACAGCCAGTAGTACAAGACACGTATGTTAGAATGCTGTTCATTGACTTCAGTTCAGCATTTAACACAATCGTACCCCAGCAACTCATACTCAAACTAGACAGGCTGGGAATTAACACCTTGATGTGCAATTGGCTGTTGGATTTCCTGACAGGAAGACTGCAGGCAGTACGGGTTGGCAGCAACACCTCCACCTCCATCACACTGAACACAGGGGCTCCCAAAGGGTGTGTGCTGAACCCCATCCTCTTCACTCCTCTTACCCACGACTGCACACAGTCACACAGCTCCAACCTCTTTACCAAGTTTGCGGTTGACAACTGTTTTGGGTCACATCAGCAATGACGATGACACACTACAGGAGCGAGGTTAGCTGCATGGTCAAGTGGTACAGTGACAACAACCTCTCCCGTGGAGAAGACAAAGGAGATTATCGTAGATTTCAGGAGAGCACACACAGCACGCCCCCCTCACCATTAACGGGGCTGCTGTGGAGAGAGTAAGCAGCACCAAGTTCCTGGGTGTGCACATCTTTAAGGACCTCTCTTGGTCAAAGAACACTGCATCACTGGCCAGTAAAGCCCAACAGTGACTCTACTTCCTCTGTAAGATGAGGAGAGCCAAAGCCCCAGCACTCATCATGAGCACCTTCTACAGAGGCACCATAGAGAGCATCCTCACCAGCTGCATCACTGTGTGGTATGGCACCTGCACCGTGTCCTGCCGGAAAAAGCTACACTGAGTAGTGAGAGCAGCTGAGAGGATCGTGAGTGCCTCTCTCTTCCCTGCAGGACATCTACCACACTCGCAAAGCCCTCTGCATTGCGGGTGATCCAACCCACCCATCCAACAGCCTCTTCAGTCTGCTGCCATCAGGAAGGAGACTGAGGAGCCTCCGGGCCAGAACCAGCAGACTGAAAGACAGCTTCATCCACCAAGCTGTCAGGATGCTGAACTCTCTCCCTGCCCCTCTCTCCCCCTGACCCTCACACTCACCACTTCCCTCATGCTACCCTTAGTGCAAGTGTCCCAGTCCAGGGAAACTTGCCTAAGGCACATCTCTCCCCTCCCAAGAACTCAGACATCTCTCTCCTATGGAGTTCCTCTCTTACCGCTCCACAGTAATTGGATGTACAGTAATTGAATGTACACTTCTCTTTTTGCACTACAACAAATGACACTGCTGCTTAAATGACACCATTTGAGCTTTATTACGCTACACACTATGTATTGGGTATTTCACTTATTTGTATTATATACAAGCCTATTTGTACTTTTTGCTATGTGTATATCGTCCTTGCTATGTGTATATGGTTAAGCTTTGTCACTATATCTATCGTCATTATATTGATATTTTTTTATAAGATGTTTAATGTTCACTGTGGGCCTAGGGAGTGCTGTGATTTCAAATCCTATGTGTGCAACCTGTACATATGGCTTTTGACAAAGCTGACTTTGAAGCAATGCTACAGTGCAGTACTTGCAGACTTATGAGTGAAATAGGCTGAACGTTATACATTCCCAAGCATGTAGATGAGGATATATGAGGTAGTATGAGAGCTACAACCAACAAACAATGGCCAATGTTTTTGCCTGGAACCATCGACTTCAGGAAAGCCAACATACACCTGGTTTCGGATGCTTTGTTGAACTATTGCATCTTGCTCTCAGAGGCAGTGTCTACAGCAGAAAAGAGAGTGCAAGAAGCTTGGCGTGAACCACCTGAGGGAGGACATTCTTTGGTGCCTGGGCAGTGGGTGATGATACACGAACCCCAACGTCTAGCTTTGGAAGCCAAGTGGGAAGGCCCATATGAAATACTCAGTCACAGACTCTTCTGTTAAAGTGAGAAGTAAATCAAAGTGGATCCATGCTAGTCACTAAATTAGCAGAAGGCCTCTGAGCTCAAAACTTTCTTTACTAGATTTAGGCTAGTTTAGGGAGGCAAGATTCACGGAAGACTTCATTTTTCCTGTGGGTTTTTTGTTTTGACGGGAGGTTAGATTGGGAGGAGATGGAAATGGTAAATGGACTGCATTTATATAGCACTTTTCTACTCCTACGAGTACTTTACAGTGTATGCCTCACATTCACCTATTCACACACATGCATTCACACACCGGTGGTGGAGGCTGCCATGCAAGTTGCCGACCTGCCACCGGGTGAAATTTGGGGTTCAGTATCTTGCTCAAGGACACTTCGATGGGGTCAGCCAGAGTGCGGCTCAAACCGAATGGCACCTCTACCACCTGGTGCCACCATCGCCCAGATAAAAGGAATGAGATAGATTTTAACCTTGTATCGTTTTACCCTGTTGGGGTTAAGAAAAAGCACATAAAAATATATAAAAGGAATCCTAACCTAAATCAATCTTGTGTTTTAATCACATGATATGTTTACAATGACAATCATGATATTTAATATAAATCATACTACTGACAAATCAACTGCTGCTATAAATAGATTAGAATCTGTTTACCGTTTTATGCCTCAGAACTATCTTTCCCATCTGATACTGCTGTGATTTGTTCTGTGTGGCTAGAAGTCTGTGTGCAGAACATCCTATGGGAATCCTTTTGGACTATTAATCACTGAATGGACTGAACTGAATTGTAAATCCTGATTCACATTGCCACTACCCTGGGAGAAGTTCAACACCACACTCTGTGCCAGACGTCAAAGATGATGTTCAACATGACAACCGTTTTGCTGTTTGTCTTGTGTGTATTTAGTGGGGTTTTCCGTGTTTATGATAGTCACCATGAAGTGCATAAAGACAATGTGTTTTTGAAAACTGCCCATGAATATGCTAAAGCTAAACAGGAAGAGGAATCTTGGGTGTGTGGTTTAATGCCATCAGTTGCTGAGACTTGCCCTTACTTGGCCATTCCATTTACTTTGAGTGAATATGCTACTGCTTATAAGAATGTGGATAGTCCCTGGTTCAGCCCTAATGTTACTTACTTTTCCTTGAAAATTGGAAAGAATTAAGGCAGCCTACAAAGCCAGATTCATAATGTGCACAGGACTGAGGGAAGGTCTAGGGAACGACAATTCAGTACTACATACACAGTTGAAGGCATATGCAAGGGAACGATATCAGAAACCTGATGTGAAAGACAAAGCAAAGGCAGCATCTAGACGACGTCATCACAAACCAGATAGAATTGAAAAGAGTAAGGAGACAGCAAGACAGTGTTATTATAGACCTGATGTTATTATGAGTAAGACAGCAGCAAGGGAACGATATCACAGACCTGACATCATTGAGAAGAGTAGAACAGCAGCAAGGGAACAATATCATAGGCCCGGCATCACTAAAAACAGCAAGTTAGCTTCAAAATGACGATACTGTAGACCTGAGATTTTGCAGAAGACCAGGATAGCAGCAAAGGAATGACATCATAAAACCAGAGTGTACTGTAAAGAGTAGGACCGCAACAAGGGAAAGATATCACAGACCTGACATTATTGAAAAGAATAAAAAAGCAGCAAAGGAAAGATATCATATATCTGATGTTACAGAAAAGAGTAGGAAAGCATCAAAACAACAATATTGTGTAAAATCACGTACAGAAAGTCAGCCAAATTCTACCACGTTGTGTTAATGATGGGAGTTTGATTAAGGTTAAACTCAAAAGGAAATTGGCATATTCAGGACACTATTTGTATCAAGTGAACCCACACAAAGAATCCACACGAAGTATCTGAAAAAACATGACCCTGGATATGACGCTAAGTTTGTAAATGTGAATATTTGACAATATGCAACAAGGACATTGTAACAGTCACATGTTTGGATTTATAACAGAAGAAGGAGGTGTTGTTGGTAGTTACAGATTTTGTGAAAAGGATTGCGTATTATTAGATTGTAAGGACATATACCCTCCATTACATTTCAGGTACAACAATAGACATGGACAACCTACAACCATCTGCAAAGGATTGTGAATCCATTATTCAAACAGATAGCCATGTAGGTTCAGAAGATATAATGGCTGAAACAGATGAACCAAGGTAGCCTTTTTGTATAAACAGTATGAATGTAATGTGTTCTGATATGAACGGAATTAATGTGAAATGTGTTCAGCATTGAAGATGTACAATACAGTTTGTGTTGAGAAACTGTATGTATTTATGTATTTTAGATGAAGCACCGGATACCATGGACAGAGGTATGGTCAATATCATGTCATCCAACACTAATGAAACCACAATGAGGAGTTTCAATGATGGTGCGTAAATTGTTAATTTGTAGACAATGTCAGTGTTGATGTATGAGCTTAACGGGGTGTGTTGCAACGTTGATGTAATCAATTCAATGACCAGAGTAATGATGTATGTTTTTTCTGATTTACAGATGACATCAAAACAATGCACCTTTATATTTCTGCGTGCAACCAAGAGACATTGCTCAACATGTAGTAGAGAAATCAGAAGACAACATTTTCTGTATTTCACCAACAGAAGGCAATAAACCACTACAGGCATTAGGAACAGAGGCGAACTTTTCCCCCTGCAAGTTTCCCAACGGACAAGAGAGCTTTGAACAGAAATGCCCATTTAAAATTAGGCACTAAACATTATTTAAATAAACCTCTCTTCAATATGGACAACACTTTGCATCAGATCCAACATACATTTTTGGGCACAATACGTGAAAGAGATGAGGGAGCTTTCCAGTTGTGTGTGGATTGCAATACGCAAATCAAAAAGTATGCATAAAGGACACGGCATTACTGCTAGGTGTGCCAACATTTTTCCCATATTTCTCAGCTGCAGACAGGCGATGGAGAGAAATCATGAAATGTATGTCTACAGTTGGGCAAAGCATTTGATGAGAACATGGACTGGCCAACATATTGTCAATTGATCAATGACAATGTAGTGACTGCTACAAGAATGTTTGATCATCGAGTCGACACTTTTTTGAAGGACATTTTCATGTCAAAAGCTAATGTGATTGGTGAAGTAACAGACTATTTTTATACAGTGGAATTTCAAGCAAGAAGATGGCCTCATCTCCACTGTCTAATTTGGATAAAGGATGCAAAACAATTTAATGCAGATGATGACAACATTGTGTGCAATTTCATTGACACACATAGCACTTGTGCTAAACCAGATTTGCAGACAGATCCAGAACTTCATGTACTTGTTACAAGCTTACAGATTCATTCAAAACATCATTCAAAGTCTTGTAAGAAAGGAAAAAAGTTGTGCAGATTTAACTTCTCATTCACCCTCATGCAGAACTTTCATTGCAACTCCATCTCATTCAACTCCAGACAAGAAAAAACAAGCTGAAAAAACAACTCAAGATAAGATAACACCAGATTACATCAGAGGGTTTGCAGTTACGAGCAGGAATCAGTCAACAAGAATTCAAAAAAGCTATATGTGCTGTAGCGTCAAAGAACACTGTATCTGAAACGCTCTCCTCAAGAAATATGGATCAATGCATACAACCCTTGGCTGCTGCCAACACTGACTTTCAGTTTATACTGGATGCGTACAAGTAACACATGCTTGGCATTTAGAGATGTTGTTGATATAGCTCCATTGTGAATTGTTGCCATTAACGAGAACATATTAGGTCATTTGTAAGTTAGTGGAGGAAGAGTAAATACACTATAGAAATGATAGCAATACATCACACAAAATGTGGATATTCAAATACTGAAAGCAAAATCATATGTGCTTATACAATGTTATAAAATTCTTTTTATGTACTGTGTTTCAGCTGTATTAAGTATCATACATCAGCAAAGTAGAATTAGGTGTGCTCCTTAAAACAGCTCAACAAGCAGCACGACAGCTTGGAAATTTGGATGCAGTGAAAGAGCTACGTCAATTAGAACAAATCTATATCAAATCATCGTGAGGTACGTGTTTGTGTATATTTTTGTTGTGTAGTGTTTGTTAATGTAGCTACATTTTCTAAGGAGCCATGTACTATGCAACATCTACCGTATGCGAGAATCAACAATTCAGTACTACATACACAGTTGAAGGCATATGCGAGGAACGATATGCAATGTGAAAGACAAAGCAAAGGCAGCATTTAGGCAATGTTATCACAAACCAGATGTAATTGAAAAGAGCAAGACAGCAGCAAGAAATAGGTACTATAGACCTGACATGATTGAAAAGAGTAAGGAGGCATCAAGACAGTGTTATTATAGACCTGATGTTACTACAAAGTGTAGGACAGCAGCAAGGGAATGAAGTCACAGACCTGATATCACTGAAAAGAGCAAGTTGGCTTCAAAATTACGATACTGTAGACCCGAGATTTTGCAGAAGACCAGGATAGCAGCAAAGGAACGATATCATAAACCAGAGTGTAATATAAAGAGTAGGACTGCAGCAAGGGAAACATATCACAGACCTGACATCATTGAAAAGTGTAAAAGAACTGCTAGAGAATGATATCACAGACCTGACATTATCGAAAAGAATAAAATAGCAGCAAGGAAAAGATATATATCTGATGTTACAGAAAAGAGTAGGAAAGCATCAAAGCAACAATATTGTAGACCTGAGATTTTGCAAAAGAAAAGGATAGCAGCAAGGGAACGGTATCATAAACCAAGTTTTACAGTAAAAAAGTAGCAGAGCAGCCAGAGCGCAGTATCACAAATCAGCAGTAAAGGGAAAAGTGCAAACACAAAAAACTGTGGATATTAATAAAGCATTGAAAGCTTTCAGGAAAAACAAAGACGCTTTGTGTGAATACCCATGTTGCATGTGCAATAGACTCCTTTGGCGTGCAGGCATAACACAGTTAAAACCCAGTGATGGCCTTGTAAACAGGAAGATGACCACCATATGCAAAAACAACATTCAGTGGTTGTCACACATGCAAGAGACACATGTGGAAAGGAAACATGCCACCTCAAGCAGTTGCAAACAATTTGTCCATTGTACATGTGCATGGACCAGAGGCCTTAAATGATTTGGAGACACCTAATTTCTCCAACCATTCCATTTTTGAAGATTATGTCTTTACCAAAAGGGTGTTTAGATGGTCCAGTTGTGTGTGTTCCATCTGACGTACAGAAAGTCAGCCAAATTCTACCACATTGTGTTAATGGGAGTTTGATTAAGGTTAAATTCAAAAGGAAATTGGCATATTCAGGACACTATTTGTATCATCAATTGAACCCACACAAAGTCAATTGTTGGCTGAAGTATTTGAAAAAACATGACCCTGGATATGACGATAAGTAGCAGTTTGTAAATGTGAATATTTGACAATATGCAACAAGGACATTGTAACAGCCATATGTTTGGGTTCATAACAAAAGGAGGAGGTGTTGTTGGTATGTACAGATTTTGTGAAAAGGATTGTGCATTTTGAGATTGAAAGGACATATACCCTCTGTTACATTTCAGGTAAAACTATTGACATGGACAACCTGCAACCATCTGCAAAGGATTGTGAATCCATTATTCAAACAGATAGCCATGTAGGTTCAGAAGACATAATGGCTGAAACAGACGAACAAGGTAGGCCTTTTGTATAAACAGTATTAATGTAATGTGTTTGATATGAACAGAATGTCATCCAACACTATTGAAACCACAATGAGGAGTTTTAATGATGGTGCCTAAATTGTTAATTTGTAGACAATGTCAGTGTTGATGTATGAGCTTAACTGGGTGTGTTGCAACGTTTACAATGTAATCAATTCAATGACCAGAGTAACAACATGTGTTTTCTGATTTACAGATGACATCAAAACAAGTGCACCTTTATATTTCTGCATGCAACCAATAGAAATTGCTCAACGTGTAGTAGAGAAATCAGAAGACAACATTTTCTGTATTTCACCAAGAGAAAGGCAATAAACCACTACAGGCATTAGGAACAGAGGCGAACTGTTTTTCCTGCAAGTTTCCCAATGGACAAAACAGCTTTGAACAGAAACGCCCATTTAAAATAAGGCACTAAACATTATTTAAATCAACCTCTCTTCAATATGGACAACACTTTGCATCAGATCCAACATACATTTTGGTGCACAATACTCTATATGTTTCCTGTTGTGTGTGGATTGCAATACGCAAATCAAAAGTATGCATAGAGGACACAGCATTACTTCAGATGAGCTGCTGGATCAACAATACATCAAAGACATGCTCAGAACGGATGATGGATACAAGTTCATGACGACTGTGAGAGGTACACCTGCATACTGCGAACAAACTCTTTGTGATTTGAAAGTCATGATAGGTGTGCCAACATTTTTCCCATATTTCTCAGCTGCAGACAGGCAATGGACAGAAATCATGAAATGTATGTCTACAGTTGGGCAAAGCATTTGATGAGAACATGGACTGGCCAACATATTGTCAATTGATCAATGACAATGTAGTGACTGCTACAAGAATGTTTGATCATCGAGTCGACACTTTTCTGAAGGACTTTCACGTCAACAGCTAATGTGATTGGTGAAGTAACAGACTATTTTTATACAGTGGAATTTCAAGCAAGAAGATGGCCTCATCTCCACTGTCTAATTTGGATAAAGGATGCAAAACAATTTAATGCAGATGATGACAACATTGTGTGCAATTTCATTGACACACATAGCACTTGTGCTAAACCAGATTTGCAGACAGATCCAGAAATTCATGAACTTGTTACAAGCTTACAGATTCATTCAAAACATCATTCTTGTAAGAAAGGAAAAGTTGTGCAGATTTAACTTCCCTCGGTCACCCTCATGCAGAACTTTCATTGCAAATCCATCTCATCCAACTCCAGACAAGAAAAAACAAGCTGAACAACAACTCAAGAAATACTGGAACAGTGTCTTGGAAAATGAAGATAACACAATTACAACAGAGGGTTTGCAGTTACGAGCAGGAATCATTCAACAAGAAATCAAAAAATCTATGTACTGTAACGTCAAAGAACACTGTATCTGAAATACTCTCCTCAAGAAATATGGATCAATGCATCAAACCATTGGCTGCTGCGTGCTTGGTCAGCCATCACTGACTTCCAGTTTATACTGGATGCTTACAATGCTTACAAGTAACACATGCTTGGCATTTAGAGATGTTGTTGATAAAGCTCCAGTTTGAATTGTTGCCATTATTGAGAACATATTAGGTCATTTGTAAGTTAGTGGAGGAACAGTAAATACACTATAGGAATGATAGCAATACATCATACAAAATGTGGATATTCAAATACTGAAAGCAAAATCATATGTGCTTATACAATATTATTAAATTCTTTTTATGTACTGTGCTTTTCAGCTGTATTATGTATATAGTATCATACATCAGCAAAACAGAACGAGAATTAGGTGTGCTCCTTACAACAGCTCAACAAGCAGCACGACAGCTTGGAAATTTGGATGCAGTGACAGCGCTACGTCAAGCAGGACAAATCTATATCAATCATCGTGAGGTACGTGTTTGTGTATATTTTTGTTGTGTAGTGTTTGTTAATGTAGCTAAATTTTCTAAGGAGCCATGTACTATGCAACATCTACTGTATGCGAGAATCAACAATTCAGTACTACATACACAGTTGAAGGCATATGCAAGGGAACGATATGCAATGTGAAAGACAAAGCAAAGGCAGCATTTAGGCAATGTTATCACAAACCAGATGTAATTGAAAAGAGCAAGACAGCAGCAAGAAATAGGTACTATAGACCTGACATGATTGAAAAGAGTAAGGAGGCATCAAGACAGTGTTATTATAGACCTGATGTTACTACAAAGTGTAGGACAGCAGCAAGGGAATGAAGTCACAGACCTGATATCACTGAAAAGAGCAAGTTGGCTTCAAAATTACGATACTGTAGACCCGAGATTTTGCAGAAGACCAGGATAGCAGCAAAGGAACGATATCATAAACCAGAGTGTAATATAAAGAGTAGGACTGCAGCAAGGGAAACATATCACAGACCTGACATCATTGAAAAGTGTAAAAGAACTGCTAGAGAATGATATCACAGACCTGACATTATCGAAAAGAATAAAATAGCAGCAAGGAAAAGATATATATCTGATGTTACAGAAAAGAGTAGGAAAGCATCAAAGCAACAATATTGTAGACCTGAGATTTTGCAAAAGAAAAGGATAGCAGCAAGGGAACGGTATCATAAACCAAGTTTTACAGTAAAAAAGTAGCAGAGCAGCCAGAGCGCAGTATCACAAATCAGCAGTAAAGGGAAAAGTGCAAACACAAAAAAAGTGGATATTAATAAAGCATTGGAAACTTTCAGGAAAAACAAAGACGCTTTGTGTGAATACCCATGTTGCATGTGCAATAGACTCCTTTGGCGTGCAGGCATAACACAGTTAAAACCCAGTGATGGCCTTGTAAACAAATTTAAAAGGAAGATGACCACCATATGCAAAAACAACATTCAGTGGTTGTCACACATGCAAGAGACACATGTGGAAAGGAAACATGCCACCTCAAGCAGTTGCAAACAATTTGTCCATTGTACATGTGCATTGACTAGAGGCCTTATATGGAGAGACACCTAATTTCTCAAAGCATTCCATTTATGAAGATTATGTCTTTACCAAAGGGGTGTTTAAGGGGTATACATGGTCCAGTTGTGTGTGTCCCATCTGACGTACAAAAAGTCAGCCAAATTCTACCACGCTGTTTTAATGATGGGAGTTTGATTAAGGTTAAACTCAAAAGGAAATTGGTATATTCAGGATACTATTTGTATCGTCAAGTGAACCCACACAAAGTCAATTGTTGGCTGAAGTATTTGAGAAAACATCACCCTGGATATGACGGTAAGTAGCAGTTTGTAAATGTGAGTATTTGACAATATGCAACAAGGACATTGTAACAGTCTTATGTTTGGGTTTATAACGGAAAGAGGAGGTGTTGGCATGTACAGATTTTGTGAAAAGGATTGTGTATTATGAGATATAGGACATATACCCACATTTGTATATTTTTGGCGAGACAAGTAAAAATTACTCCATAGTGTTTAACAATGCTACGGCCTCGTTGTATCTCCAGTGGTCCAAAATAATCAACCCCTACATGTGTAAAGCATGGTAAATCAGGGATAAGTCTATCCACAGGGAGATTTGCCATCTTCTTGGCCAGCAATTAACAAGGCCACTCTCATATCTTAGGTCAAAAGATCAATAAATAGGAAGATGACCTGCTGGAGGCGTGGCCTGACTAGGAGCTACAGCTTTTGATCTTGGCCTTGATAAACTGCTGCTGCTGTTTGCTCTTTGTTTAAACTTTCAGTTTACTTTGCTTCATTTAATAAAGCTATTTCTGGATCTTGAAATCCTGTGGATTATAAGTACTGGAATTCCAAAGCCAGCAAGAACAGACCTCAAAGTAGGAATCCCACGAAAGGACAAGGAATCCCACGCTACAAACAAAGCCCGACGATTCTGAAGTCAGTCATAAGAATTATCAGAATGTATTGACGGAAAAGGAGTGCAAAACTGATAATGAATCGTGGCATCGACCTAGAAGAGAGGTTAATAAAAGCTTAGTGAATGATTACATGCCTGGCCAAATAAATGCAAAAATTAGGATGACTGATGAAGAAATAAACCCAGAGGGCAGTGTTTCAGCAACGGGTGGTGCGAGATCAAAGGTCTCTGCGACCTCCTCCATGTTGACTCAAGCTCAAACTCAAACTAACGCAGAGCAGAAAGCGGCACTCGAAGTTTGATTGGCGGCGCTTAAAGAAAAACATGCAATAGAGGCTGAAGAAGCTGAATTGTCCCGAAAACAAAAAAAACTGGCATAAAGAAAATTTGTCTATTCCAATAGCAAATTCAAATTTCCAGCAATACGGCACACCAATAGTGAACTACTTTGACAAACTTTTAAAAGATCAAAAAACTTCAAATTTAACTCAAAAGACTTCAATATCTTAAGCTGCAGTCAACAAAAGATTCCATATTCTCCAAACAATTCAAAGTCTATTGTCAAACAATCCAAGCAATAGCAGAGTTTTTTACTAACTGTTGTCACATTACAATCAACTTCGGTTGCTTCCTTTGACAAGCTTTCTAAAGAAATAGAAATTTTACCTTTTTGGATGGATGGTAGTGGAAAGAGGACAGATGGTTGGATGGATGGATGGATGGATGGGCAAGGTCAGACAGGGAAGGTAGGCAGGCAGGCAGGCAGGCAGGCAGGCAGGAGCCCAATGCTCCAAACAAATCCTGTAATGGTCAGGCCACATGTTTAAAAAGGTGAAATCAAAACTAAATATATTCAAATAAATGCTTTGTAAAGCTTGAAGCTTGTAAAGAACTATACGTATAACTACCTAGGTCTTCAAACAAACAAATTCCTTTGTTCTCTGCTACTGAAGTCAAAGGTGGGGCCATTTTAACTTCAAGGTTCTATCCAACTCTATCAAAATAAGAGACCTATTCACAATGAGAGTAAGATCAACTAATGGTGCAGGTGGTCCTGTAGCATAATGTTTACTTAAACGCAGATTTACTTAAACTCAAAATATGGCTCTTACACGAATGGCCAACACTCACAGCCACCAAGATACAAGTGACTCTGACTCACCACACATCCTCGCCATGAACCGAAATGAAATAAATGAATAAATAAATAAATGAATGAAGACAAAGAAGTCTGATGTCTTCAGAAAACATTCATGTGCATGCTGAGTTGGGTGTAGTATAGATCTTGGCTTGTGTGTAGGCTTGTTTGTGTTCTGATTTGCATTTGGGGAAAAAAAAACAACTCACATGCACTCTGCCTTGACGTGGCGTGGGGGCTGAAAAGGTCTTAATCATTGCAGGGTCTCTCACTTCTACCATGACCTGCACCAAAGGGTCATCTGTCACTGCCTGAAACAAACATTTAGTGATGTATATGTCTGGATTGACTGTTTGATTGTTTACATTGAAATTACTCTCCCAGACTTCTGAGAACGTCTGGAATGACGAGAAGAACATAAAGAAAGTTTAAAACAAATTACCCTACAAGCTCTTTTTAAAATAAACCTGTGCTGCTAGTAAAAATCTTTCATTTGCCATTAAAAGATATGTCCAGTTGTCCAGCTTAAAAAGTTCTGTACGCTAAATGACCACAAGAGCGCGACTATAGACCATTCTAAGGTGGATGAGGAACAGTGGAACCATCATGGCCAGTAGTATAAGCAATGCTACAGTGTGGTACTTGCATTGTGAGTGAAATAGGCGTAGTGTGTCCACATTATACATTCCCAAGCATGTAGGTGAGGAACAATTGGCAGTATCCAGTCCAGGCACGAAAATAATGGGTGTAGACATAAACTGAAACATTTTAAGTAGGCTACAAAACAAAATAAAAAAGACCCTCATGTGTACTCTGCCTTGACGTGGTGTGGGGACTTAAAAAGTCTTAATTACTGCAGGACCTCTCACTTCCCTATCATGACTAAGACCTGCACCAAAAGGTGTATTGCAAGTCCTGTAATGTAGCATTTTTGCAATGCATCATCTGTCACTGCCTGAAACAAACATTTAGTGATGTATATGTCTGGATTGATTGTTGTTTACATTAAAATTACTCTCCCAGACTTCTGAGTACGTCTGGAATGCCGAGAAGAGCATAGAGAAAACAATTTACCCTTCAAACTGAAAAAGTGCCGTACGCTAAATGACCACAAGATGGCGACTATAGACTATTCTAATGTGGATGAGAATAGTGCAAATGTCTGCTACTTTGAATTTGTATTTATTAATTTGAATCCTTGCATTGAAAAACTGAATAGTGTAATTTGTTTCTGTTGTGAATTTATTCACGTTCAGTTCTCAAAATTAATATTCAGTTCTCAAAATTGAAATTCAATTTTACTATGACACACATCCGGGTAGTTTAAGGATGGAAGAAGGGCAATGGAGCACAGACACACAGGACTCCTAAACGGAGGAGGAACAAGTGTGAAGACTGGAGTGACCATGGCTGCAGATTTCCATATATTTTAACGTTCATTTGATTAACTGTTAATGTTATAAATTTTTTAATGATTCGGTTTCGTCGGCGAGCTTAAATAAATCATGTTCACAGTGACGGCAGACGACTAGTATGTTTCAGTTATGATTTTAGCAAGGAGCGCTGGAGCTAGTCTACAAACCTCCTGCAAACAATAACGACACATTTTTACTCAGTGAATAGCACCGAGTGAAAGTGAACGGCTGTGATTAATTTCAGCGTGATTAATTTTAATAAATACTGTGCCTGAATGTCTTTGACACCGCCGGGTTGTGCTGAGTCTGTCACTGTGTAGGCAAGGAGCTCAATTGAGACTGGGGAGTTGTCCTTAGTCCGCCTCCGCTTAGTGGTTCTCTTTGATATTACCAGAAAATATCGATTTATTTGTCTAATCTTAGAACGCATAGCTAATTCCTGCCACAGAAAATGTATACGGAGAAAGGACCCATGACATCACTGTTTAATATTAATTTGCTCGGTATGTACGACATTGAGCTAGGCTAACAAGCCAGTTTCTATTAATATCATATTCTCGTTAATGTACAGGGATCGGGTTGAGTAGAGTATGGCAAGGACTTATTATATTAATATTACGATTTGATAATGTCTAAGTTATTTATGTAAGGGATAATTGACGACATGGCACTCGTATATCAAAAAGTCAAAGCAGGTTGGAGGTGGTAATGCAAGTTAACTTTCTGAGGTTGCTATGGCCAAGACCCAGTCGTTAGTTCCATGGCTTTGGTTGTCAAGCTAGCCACTCCAAAGTTCTGTTAAGCCTATTTTAGCAAAATTACATTGATTGGAAGACCAAATGAAGTGTAGGTGGTGCCAAATGTTTTGTTACAGTTGATTTACAATATGGGATTTGATATTCGTGCTAATAGCCTACAAGTATGTCACACATTTTCATTGTTTTAAACATGATTAGGATGTGCAATCATTTTTAATGTGCACTGATACACGGTGATTCAAAAGCACATAACATATATTACAGACTATTTTCAATTATTTTTATCATCATGATTGTGATGAAGTGTGTTTAATAGGATGAAATCAAAGATTTACAATCTGTGTACAGTACTACACTAAGGTCATTAACAATTCATATTCAATATTCAACACACACAATTTAGCAAAAAGGCCAGGTTTCAAATTTGTTGCAAAGCCATATTTCTGCTTACTGATTGAAGAAATGGGCTACATTACTATATAGTGTATGTTAACAATTCATTGCATTGCTTTTGCAGAACATTGTCATTCAGGAGTGCTTAGTCAGACTGCGAGAAAGACTGCAGTGTGCCAACAACAACAACCCTCCTGATATTGATTATTTAGAAAATATAGTGACCCAAGAGACAACTTTCATAAATGCAATGGAGAATGTAGCTCTGCCTAACAATATTTGTTAAGCCCTCAGACCTGCGGAATAAGCCTCACCCCTCAAAATCTGTGGTAAGGAGTATAGGTCCCCATTGATGTTTAAGACTACACGTCACAGAGGACCACCTCCAAAGTCCTCATCTTGGTCTACCTGCCCCATGTGTAGCAGACATTCTTGGAGTCTCAGGAAGAACTATACACAGGAGGATGCAGGAGTACAGTATGTCAGTTAGGAGCCTGTATTCCACCATAACTGATGATGCTTTGATGATGAAGTGAGAGCCATCAAATCTGGACTACCTCATGCTGGATATTGGATGTTGAAAATGTCAGCTTTGCCCAGATGATGTTCACTGTGAGAGGCACCGGACATGGAAGTTTTATAAGTGGAAAAAGCGTACACAACCAGAGGTGAAGTACTGATTATTATAAAATTGCATCAAGATCAAAGTAGGCACATGACATGGGTTATTATTGTTTGTGTCTATATGTATTGTTTGTGTCTATAGTATATATGCTATTTTGATCCACGGTGTGCCCTTCAGTGTGGTATTTACTTCAGTTGAGTTACTGTTTGGCTATTCTATTAGTTTGACATGGAAAACTTCTATGTACATATTGTAGAATTGAACGTCTATGGAGGGACGTTTGGACAGGAGTTACACATGTTTACTATGATGTATTACATAGCCTGGAGGAAGATGGATCCCTTAACATCTCAGATCATCTTCATCTCTTCTGTGCCTAGTATACCTTTCTCCCCAGACTCAAGGCTGATTTGGCCAAGTTTTGCTGGATGGAATGATCATCCCATCAGGACAGAGGGCTTCCTTTCCAGCCAGCTGTGGGAACTTGGGATGCTGCAGCACCCCATCAGAGAGCCAGAGATGTCTGAGGAAAATGTGGCAGTTGAGTAATAATGGCAATTATTTCGTTGTCCTGCCTCTAACCATGATTTTCTCAATCTACAATCTGATAATACTGTATTTTGTTGGTTTTAGGGAATCCAAATTGAGGATATTGATTGGGAGAGCTTAGGGGCTCTCGGCAACTCTACCAACCCAGGTGTTACCATGTCAGAAATGGAATGTCCACTAAAGGCAGAGGACATTGAAACACTACGCTTTGCCATTGATCCCCTTTCTCATTCAAATAGTTTTGGAAGAGACATTTATTTGACCACACTGGCTCATGCTTTGTACCTACTTCACCATCACTGACAGTCATGTCTGTGCTAGAGGACTTTTAATAACTTGTGATGGGACAATTCCAGTGTGTAGGACCTTATGCATCCAGACACCTTGTAGACCACCTTCCACCATTACAGCAAATTAAAACTAAATGTATAAAATGCCACAAAATTGTATTCTTTCATACTTTTTTTTAGTCAGACACCCTCACATTAATTCTGGCAATTCTGACAACCACAGGGAGGAGGGTAAAATGACAGTGAAGGACGTGATGAAAATGCTTATCGAAAACATGCTAATGCTGTTTAAAGCACAGCACTCAGTGTAATGGTCATCATCACCCCCATGAACATAATTAGGTGCAGATACAAACTAGATTTTACATAGGAAGATGGCATAAATATCTGAAACTTATTTACTACTTTAGCCTGAATGTATATATTTTGTACTGAACACTGAAGGTATGAAAAAAAAGATGAAAGGCTTCATTACTTGTTTGAAATCAAGATAAGTTTGCATATGCTTAACAGGCAGGTGGATTGTATTGCTACATGCAGTGACTGTTGGGCAGCAAACTGTATGTACACCATACTGGATGTCACAGGTGTGACTGAACTCCACAATGACTGAAGTTTCTCTTCATGCTTCCAGCTGCTGCAAGAAGTCCTGTAGGTGGTTCATAATGCTCACTTCAACTTGTTCTTTGTTGTAACCCTTCTCACTGAACTCAGGATGGCACGCCCCATAAACAAAGTCAGCATCACGCTGGTGAGAGAAACAACGTGTCGTTATGAGTTTATCCAGAAAGACAGAGTGACTGGGAGAGAGCTGGAGAGTTGGTACAGCAAGCGGCCCTGGTGACACCATAGATTGTGCATATTGGTCATTTAACTTAAATATCTTCATTAATATTGTCCAATGACCCCACAAATGCTATGAGTCTATTGTAAAAAGGTAAAGTAAAGGACATGATTGTTACTTAAAATAAGCTGGGTTTATGATTTGGAATTACTATTGGTATTTAAGTGGCATCAGTCAAAGTAGGAGGTGGGGTGGTTCACAGATATAGTTCCCTGGTTCTCCATCATCAGGTTAGAACTGAAGAAGCCTTTTAGATGAGAGTCGAAATGTATTCAATTGGAAAAAGTTGCTTACAACTTGCTTACAACTACTTTGACAACCATGACCTAGATGAATTAGAATCTCAATAGACTTAAGTGGCATCAATACATCCCTACTAAAGCTACATCTATTAACTCACCTTCACCTCCATCCCAGGGACGAAGAGTGGCTGGGAGATAGCCAGCCCATAAAGCTGCAAACCTTCACATAGTTGGGAGAGAAGGGGCAGCAGCTGAAGTTTGGCATGAAGAACAGCAGCACTAAAATATAGAAGGGAAAAAGAAATTCAATATGAAGTTAAATGTAACAAAGTAAAACATGAACATTAATGTAAGGACCTCTAAAACTAGGCCCCTTGGCCTAGGCCTAGTATAACTATTGCTGTATTGTGATACATGTATTATGTTACTGTGCTGGTTTAGCCAATCACCGATATCTTTGGTTAAGAAGGGCTAGAAACTAGAAACGCTAGACTGCCATCCTCTGGTTGAATTGCTTTCAATTCAACATCAATGAAATCAACCCTATGTCTAGTTATAGGAGTTATATTAAGTGCTTTTTTCCTTCATGAAGAGTAAATCAACTTAAATAAAATTGCCATGAGTATGGTTACACTAACATTCTTGACAGGGATCAGCACAGTAAAAAAAAACAATTTTACTGAACAATTTCTTCCTTCTTTTCAACATTAACAGGTCCATTATAGCCACAGTTCAAAATTTCCTCAATCAGTTCAGTCATTGTAGCCTCTGTGGCCGACACAACCTTAAACACACACACACACAAATGCCTAAGAGATAATCAGACACAACGTGAGTACGTTGGTGAATACTGCGTGTTGCCCCGACGCAGATGTGGAGGGGCCTTTACACTTCGATAAGCGCGATATTCACCAAATACATACACCATGGAGTTCATTGTTAGTGATAGTCTGATTGGCACCTTGCATGGCAGCCTTAGTCATCAGAATCATATATATATAATCTTCTGCTCAATCCAATTGAAAACAAAGAATGATTCAAATCACTACGGAATGTCACTACGGTTACGTCTATTGCAACTGAAAATAACTTAAAGTTATGAACGGAACACGTGATTACATTTGGGTGATCAGTTGAAGCAAAGGGGAGTAAGTAATACAAAATCCAAGCTGTTTGGCAAAGGTTCTAGTTCCAATATATGTACCTGTGAGGAACTCCCTCCATAGTGCTCCTGTATCAAGGCCTCCCCTATGAACCGGATTTTTCACCTGGTTGGCAATGCCTTCTTCTGACGCTTTCATTGAGCAAGGCCCCGCACCACCACATGGGATCTTGATGCAGTGAGAAGAAATTCTTCCTCATTGTTAACAGCAGCAGAGATGGCCTGCAGAACATCATTAAGGCTGAAGGAGAAATTAATGGGTGTTAGGCAGTTTGATTCTAGAAACTGTATGGTCTGTATTCCTTTAAGTCTGTGGTTGTCCGGTGTATGTATGTTGTATGTATGTATATGTGACATGCTTTACTCTGTGTGAGTATTTGCACCTTTGTGTCAGTGACTTTTTTGTTAGTTCAGTCCCTGGATTATTTGTCATGATGAGATACTTGGCCCCAAAAGTATAAGGTTATTTTAGGTTATTTACTGTTGGAGACTATACAAGCACACAAACCTAGAAATGCTCATCTTCTGTTTTGAAGAATAAAGGCAGGTTTTCTGAAATGACAAAACGCAAATATGAATTTGACAGTGAAACCCATATCCCCTGACCTAAAACAAAAATGTACAAAAACTCATAAAAGTTAAAGGTGGACTTTAAATACACAGATGTCAGCCTTTATGGTAACAGCTCAGGCAAGTTTAACTGGTCATTAATCCACTGGTGGGAAGACAGGTGCTTGGAGGAATATGCCTAACTAAATGCAACAATATCTTCACATTCTTTATAGATTGTGCTAAAAAATCTGTTACCTCTCTCCACACTTACTGGCATGTGCCTCCAGCTCATTGGAAGGGAAATTCTGGCCACAGATTGGACACACTGTGTGCAACTGGAATCAAATGTTTAACATAAATGTTTAAATGTTTAACATAAAAGGTGGAGACAATAATAGCTCAAAATTAAACACTTAACATCACAACATACCTCTGTCTTTGAGAACACAAGAAGCACGTCTTCCTCTGTAGACTGTCAGGAGGAATGACAAAATTAAGAAAGACATTGTGATGCGATGCCAATATTAATTTTTCTTGATTGCATATATCTGTAATTCATCTTTCAACAGATGTTTTTGCATTACCCGTTCATTACATTACAAACTACCTTAAAACTTCACATTACACCAGGTAGAACTGGCTACTATACAAGTAATGACCAAATCCACTGTAATGATAAGTCTCCTCTTTGTTCTCTTAAGACACTTTATTCAAGCTTAATGGTACAACATGTCCAGGGGCAAAGTGACACTTATGTAGACAGATTGACATTTAATGTTATACTTTGTCCAAAACTCTTTTAAAACCAAAATACCACTGATGTTTGAAAAGGTACCAATTATGTCACCTTCTGGTCATGTCTTGTTAATGATGCCACCTCACCTCATCATGGGTGTAGTTAAATGGTAAATGGTAAATGGACTGCATTTATATAGCGCTTTTCTACTCCTACGAGTACTCAAAGCGGTTTTACATTGTATGCCTCACATTCACCCATTCACACACACACACACATGCACTCATACACCGGTGGCGGAGGCTGCCATGCATGGTGCCAACCTGCCACCAGGAGCAATTTGGGGTTCAGTATCTTGCTCAAGGACACTTTGATGGGGTCACCCAGAGGGGGGCACGAACCGGAGGGTTGCCGTTCAGCACCTCTACCACCTGCGCCACCATCTCCCTAGTTCTCTGGTATCAGCATGGACCTGTGTCCCAAACCAGCTTGTAGATGGAAAATTTCTTAACTGCCTTTGAGAGTGCTCAAGAAATTTGGGTAAGAGATAAAATATAACTTGCATCTCTTTGACTGGTGTGAAGTGGTTGGCAGGCCCTCAAACACACTGGTGCTTTCCTTGGCTCCAAAAAGGGCTGGAAAAGACCTGTGATGATGAGAACATTGCATTACACAATACAATTACACATCTCACTAGCTATAGTTTGAGAATTTAAATTGACTAATGTAAGGGATAAGTCAGTCTGGCATGGAAACCAAAAATGGTGAAGGACCTTGACATTTCTGTGTGCACACTGGGTCGGCCATCTCTGCCCCTTTCCTGACTCGGTCCCTGTCTGTTAGAATGACACCATGTTCAGAAGATGGATCACAATATTTTATGCTGAGTAGTTAACATTTAAATGAAGTAAAATGATTGAATTGGTATACCTATTAATCAGTGTTATTTGTTATTAAACTAGACACATCTTGGAGTCTCTGGGGCAGTTTGCTGTTGGGCACTGGGCCTAAGGTTGGCTCTGTATTGGGGGCTGGGCAACAGGACCAGGGACAAGTAGAGTAGTAGAGTAGAGTTACTTTATTGATCCTGAAGGAAATTAAGGTGTCCAGCAGCATACACATAATACACAATGCAAAAACAGATCAAACATATTGCACACATCTGCATTCAGACAACATTCACTGAACAGGAAGGCAAAAAAGGTAATAAGAAAACCACGAGGTAGATAAGTGTCGTGATAAGGTGCCTTGCTGTAATCCTGGTAGATACCTTACAATGACCCAGTAGATTGTCCAATGTTGTAAAAGAGTCATTTAGTGCAGTAGTTATCAAGGTAGTGCAGTATATTGTTGTCCATAGTAGTATAGTCACCACCAGGGACAGCATAAGAGTGTGAGTGTGTGTGTGGGCTCAAGCTGTCCAGTCCATTATGCTCAGCACCTTCTGTGTGCCGTTGTACAGCTGTATGGCCCTAGGGACGAAGGACCTCCGCAGCCTGTCTGTCCTGCAGGAGAGGGACCGGAGTCTGTTGCTGATCAAACTCCTCTGATTGATGAAGATGGTGTGTAGGGGGGTGGCGGTCATTGTCCAGTATAGAGTGTAGCCTGCTCAGGGTCCTCCTCTAGGCTATTGTAGTTAGAGACTCCAGCTCCATGCCCACCACAGACCCTGCTTTCCTCACCAGTCTGTCAAGACCTCCAATGTCTCTTCCTAGTGCTACCACCACAACATACCACAGCATAGAGCAGCACACTGGCCATAACAGACTGGTAGAACATCAGCAGGAGTCTGTTGCAGACCCTGAAAGACCTCAGTATTCATTTGTCAGTAAATCTAGGCGGCGTCTTGCAGAGTTAGCTTAATACGTAACAATTTATACCACGGCTTGATTTTATTTCCAATTATGATGCGCTGTTTGAAATGTTGATTAATTTTCTGTACACGCACAACTATGAAGTGGTCCCTGTTTACAGACCGTGTTGCGCTTGTGTACCAATGCGCCAAGTTCGTGGTGAACTGCAATAAATGGTAAAGATGTGACAGCTTTAGCAAAATGACGAGCAGATGGAAATGCAAGTAGCAACAAATGATATGCCTCTGAGATGGTTTTTAGTGCTACCACACTTCAACGTCCAATCAACGTAAATTCTGCAAAGCTAGGCTTAACAGAACTTTGGAATTGCTAGCTTGACAACCAAAGCTATGGAACTAACGACTGGGTCTTGGCCATAGCAGCCTCAGAACTTCGAACGTGCATTGACTTTCTGATATACAAACGCCATGTCGTCAATTATTCCTTACATAAATAACGTAGACATCAGAATATTAATACAATAAGCACACAACCCAAACCCTTGTGGTCAACGAGCCGTTGAGATTAATAGAAACTGGCTTGTTAGCCTAGCTCATTTTCGCACACGGAGCAAATTATTTTTTAAACGGTGATGTCATGGGTCCTTCCACCGTATACATTTTCTGTGACTGGAATTAGCTCTGCGTCCTAAGATTAGACAAATAAGTCGATATTTTCTGTTAATATCAAAGGGAAGCACTAAACCTAGGCGGACTAACGACAACTCCTCATTCTCAATATAGCACCTGCCATACTTAGCAAAACCCGGAGGTGTCAAAAACATTCAGTCACGAGTAGTAATTAAAATTAATCACGCTGAAGACATGACCAGTCTACGTTCACCTTCACTCAGGGCTATTCACTGAGTAAAAAGGTGTCATTATTCTTTGCACTGCAGTTTGTAGACCAGTTCCAGAGCTCGTTGGTAAAATCATAACTGAAACATACTAGTCGTCTGATATCACTGTGAACATGTTTAAGATCACCAACAAAGCAAAACGTTTCAACAAAATAGCTATGATATTAACAACAGTTAATCACAAGAACGTTAAAATAAATGTAAAATTGCCATTACCGTATTTGTTATACTTGCAGCCATGGTCGCTCCAGTCTTCACACTTGTTCCTCCTCCGTTTAGTGGGCAGTGTGCTCAGAAAGGAAGGTGCTGATTGGCCGAAGAGGAGTCCTGTGTATCTGTGCTCGATTGCTCTTCTCCCATCCTTAAATTACCCGGATGTGGGTCACATATGGAAGTATAAATGTGCCAGAAGAATTAGAATTAGAATGTTTCATGATGAATTAAATAACTTGCATAAAAAATAACTGAAATTGAAAAAAGTATTAGTGTGTGATATAGATGGCTATAAGTCCATGCTCATAGAGGCCGCTGCCAGAAACACCGCCAGGCCCGCAGAGATTCAAGAACGCGAGAAAGACGGCTAGAACAGCTTCCAAATAGAAGACATCACCTTTAACATTCGTTCACAACATGAACAACCAAGCGGTAAATATTTTTTAAATGACTGTGTTACTTATGGCTTACTGGCTTATTTTTTCATAGCATATTAAATTTTAATTACCTCAGTTACGAAATCTGGTCTCTAGCTATGTTAGACGATGCTAGCCAGTTCAGTCTAACAAAAAGAATATAGCCTAACGATAAATGATAATGTTTTGGCCAGGCTATTTGGAGACAAAATACTGGGTATCAAAAATAGCCTATTATATTGTAGGAATCGAATCTGCCTTGGGATATACCAAAAAAGCCAGACCTGCTATATGTTAGTAACACATTATAAGGGAATTGTTCGTGTAGCTCTTACGTGTATAGAATAGGCTAAAATAAAGTATATTGATAATCTCCCTACCCCGCAGGACGGGATTAGGGCGACTACGTTCTCGTTTGGAACATGCCATTGACCACATGGATTTATGGACACACATGTGTGAACAGATTAACATCGAACCGGACATTTTAACTGGCCTTTCAGATCTATTGAAACTGATAGGCAACAGTTGACAGAGAAAGAGGCCCACACAGTTATCGTCCAGCAGGTGCAAGGAGCTGTAGGTCGTCCACGTCTGATGGTCTCGATTGAGAACATCGCGAAACTGTTGGACATAGAGTTCTCTGTAGACACCATTGCCAACCACCTTGGTGTCAGTATACGAACTGTGTACAGACGAATGGAGGAGCGTCATCTGTCAGTTCGAGGTCGCTTTCAGTATTTCCAGAGGACGTAGCGACCAGGGCGTTGAGAATGTGGATGTCGCCCGTCTCATGTTCACCGTCCGTGGGACAGACAGTGGCAGCTTTTTTACAGGAAAGAGTGTCCATAATCAACGGTGAGATTTATGTACCAGCATTAGTTATACTTTGGTAAGCGTTTTGTTTGGAATTTCTACTCGCAAGTCATTATGCATGGTATGTATTGTCTTTATATGCTTATTTTTGCCAGCATTGAGAGGCTGTGGCGAGATGTGTGGACATCTGTGACGAACGTGTACTATGATGTTTTGAATTCCCTTGAAGAATGTGGATACCTCGACATTACAGACCGAATCCACCTTTTCTGTTGTCACTATGTCTTCGTTGCTCGACTTCAAGATGATCTCAATCCGTTTCGTAGGACCTGGGACAATCACCCTATCCGCACAGAGGGCTGTATGACCCCAAATCAGTTGTGGACAATGGGAAGTTTCTACAATCCTGTGCCTGAACCCAACATCGAGGTATGTGGTTTGGTGGTCCACTACACGTTTTTAATGGCATAGCCAACAATTCTGTGATGCTATCAGACCTTTATAAAAGTGTGCAAGGTTATTATAACTGATCTTTGAAATGATTTGAAAAAGCTTCATATTTACTAATACAAAACTTCTTCTTTGAGGGACTGAGCATTCCACACATGGACTGGGAGAGCATTGGCTTCATTGCAGATGAGCATTCTGGCATTGTCGTCCCTACAATTGAATGTCCCCTGAACGATGAACAAATGGCAGCAATGCTGCCTGTAGACCCCACAGCATTTTCAGAGACATTTGGTTGGGACACTTATTTAGCTGCACTTCAGTTTTGCCAAGCAGTTATAGGTTAGTTCTTGATGGTAAAAGCTGACCACATCTGTTAATACTTAGATACATAGGGTGTTGCCAGAAGTGACAACTTCTTGTAATGTGTCATTTTTGTATAATAAATAATAATAAAACAGTGACAAACATACAAACAACTTTTTAATGTATTGTCCTAAATTATCTCTTTGAATTGGTCAAAGACTTAACAAAGAAATTTTGAAACCTATTAAAGAATTGCTGCATGTTAACATTTAAGTCCAACAAAAGACTTATTTAAGAACATGCATTACACTTACATTTTTTGGTAAGTACATTGACCAACAATGGATCAATCGACATGGGTTAAAACCTGTGTAAAACACCACATTTCTAAATCACCAATTTTAACATTTTCAAAATTACCAAAGAAATGTTTAAACTTCCAGAACCAACAATGAATCACTGTGTATACATACCAAGTGTATAGACTGGTGTAGTTTGTTTATTGTGTACCTAAACAAGGTCAAATCCAGGGTGTACAAACACGCGACACAAGGTCGTCTTTGAAGGATTTATAATCCCGGTAATGTGATGGAAGCCGGAGTCTCAAAACAAGTAGATCCTTCAGGGAATGTCCCATTGACAGCTTTTCCCGAGATGTTGTTTGGCAAAACACAGTTGCACAGTTCAGTTGGTGTTGCTATGGAGCAAATTAATGTGGCTATAGAACACTTCAAAAATACAGCAACTACTTAATTACTCATTACTTTTGTAAATAAAGAAAAGGCATTTAGGTAATTTCATGGCAAGTGGTCACATCCAGAACACCAATAAAATGGCAGACATTTTCACATTGTGACATGACTATATGAAAGCTGAGGATTTGACATTGAAAACACTGTACAAAATAATAAATATAAATAATAATAATAAAATGCTGTGCTACACTCAGCACTAAATGTACACTACAAACATACCACTGGAAATGAACTGCTGAAGACAGCCCACAATGCGTGCCTTGGTTTCAACAGAACAGTTGTCATCATCTTCCTCCTCCTGATCTGGCCATGTGATGCACTGTAGAAGTACCTAAAGTAAAAACATGAGCACCAGCTCTTTTCAATTTGTTATTATTGTGTGTGTGTGCGTAATTTACGTCAGAGCTTACGCTTTCCTACTCTTTTGGGAATAGCAAGGGCACCGAGTCAGGTCGTTGTGTTAGGACAGTCCACATCATTAGTTTCTTGACATGCCCAATGATCTGTTAGTAATAAGTAAAGAAAGTCTACATGACATTACTGGATTTTTGTCCCCTTGTGTTGAGTGATTTCTAAATTATGAAAATAGACACTAACACACCTTATGTGTGATTTTGGGAACTCTGTGATGAATAGAGCTGAAATAGGGTCACTTCTCAGAAACTTTACAGGCAGCAAATCTCATGTGCTGAAAGGGAAAGAGAAAAATTAAGAGAAAGATTTCACAGCAGGTGCGTTGCCAAACAACGCTGGATGAGTCCACCTTACATATGGTATACTGTCTTGTAATAAATCTGAATTTGATGCTATATCTCTATTTCTAGAAAAATTAAACAAAGGTGATTTTGATGAAAACTAGCCACTGTTTAGCTCAGGAACCTTTCGAACAAGCCATAGTATGTGTCCAAAGCTATAACATAGAATACACTGTGGCTCTACAAAAATCATCAACAATGATCTAGATTGCTAGCACACTAAACTTGCAAAAACAGTGTGGCATTCAAATTGTTCATAGATTAAACTACTTTAAATTGTGTATTTTAGACACACACTGTCACAGATAGAAGCAGATAATTGACTGCTTATTCTATATTTTAGAAATGACTCCAAAACAAATTTTCACTCACTGTTGATGTCAGAGGGGAGGTCCCAGGAAAAAGGCCAAGTTCTGGACCCTGGCCGCTTTCTTCATCTGACAACTTTGACTCTCCTTCCAACTTGAATGTAGAAGATTTCAAGTTTGTAAATAAAGGCCAAGTAAGTTAAATAACAAGGACCAAGTTATACACAAGGTTTTATTAACACAAGTTTGTACAATTTGATCAATGTACAATGCACAATTTCAATGTATGAACAATATATACAATTTGCCAAACTGTTAACGCACTTTGAGCTGCATCTTGTACGAACTGTAATAAAAATTTATTTATTAACAAGGATTAATTTTAAGAAATTTAAAACAATACAAGCCTGATTGTTTGTCTTATATCCAAATCTGGACAGTCCTCAGGGTTAACTATGGTTGTCCCTACACGTCCACCCAGCAACATGTGGACAAAAGCATTGCTGAGTCCTGACAGGCAAGGTCCTCTGTGGAGAAAACAATGGCCCATAAATCTCCCTGCTACAACAAACATGTCACTATTGAACAGAAAGGGTGAGGCAGAGGGGACCAAATGAACTGGTTCACCTTCAAAGAGGGGCATGATCTGGGCACTTCACTGTAATGAAAATTGGCGTAAATTTTGAGAATGCACTTAACAATTACTACTTAATACTTATTACTTAATTTCTCTTCTGCACTTTATTACACTATTGCACTTTCAACTTAAAATAGTGCAGTTTCTATGTTAGCAATATGCACTCTTTGTTAGTTTCTTTCATTGTGTTGTAGCTTGAATGTTATCCTCTTTTGTAAGTCGCTTTGGATAAAAGCATCTGCTAAATGCTTAAATGTAAAAACATAGATCAAAATAGCAGTAGAACATAACAGGCTTCCTTCCATACTGTTATCATTATAAAATCATAAAAGCATTAACAAACCACACACCACAATTCAGGTGAAATCCAGAAGTCAGCTTTTCCACACAAATGGAAAAAAAGAAGCGGGTTACATCCAGTCCAATGGCTGCATCTGCTGCAACATGATGTACATTTAGTGAAAAGTGAAAGTCATTCCCATTGGTCATTGTGATCACAGGGCACATCACAGCATACAGTGCACACAACGAAATTCAACCTCTGCATTCAACACATCACACATGTGAGCAGGGGCAGCCATGACAATGGCGCTTGTGGAGCAGCAGTGTGTGGGGATGGTACCATGCTCAGGGCACTTAAGTCACAGGGAAGGATGTTGGTATGTCGGTGTTGGGAATTTAATCTGTGACCCTTAGGCTGCAAGACAAAATCCTTAACCAGTGCCCCATGACTGCCCCCTTTTTAAAGTGAATGCAAAAGAAATGGACATTTTCAGACCCATAATCACCCATTTTTTCTATGTGATACTTTATAGCTACCTTCAAGGCGGCAGTTCAGTGGTCGTGCCCACTCCAAATGAGGCCATTTGTAAAAGGATATTATAGCTATGTCCTGCTCGACAGGACTTTTTCAAATGTCCATCGACAGAAAAATCAGGGACTCCATTGCCTGCAAGTGAAGGAAAGTCTCTGCACTCTGTAGTATAGCTTTGGAAGGCTCACTGACAGTATGCCAAGCTAAATTGACATAAATAAATAAATAAGTAAGTAAGTAAGTACATAAATGAGTACATAAAAATAATACACCTTTTTTTTTAACAAGTCCTTAGAATACAGTAATCAGTGAACAACACTTACCACTGACTGTGCTTCTGCTGCAGTTCCAGAATTTTAGGGCCATTCTTCAGATATAGCTGGGGTGGTGGTAGCAAGGCACTTAACCCTAAGTTGCTCTAGGGGAGACTGGCCCTGAACACTTGATAGTTGATGAGTTTGGATAAAAGCGTCTGCTAAATGCATAAATAGATACACACTTAATGTTAGAGTATTAAAGTCAGCAAAAGTATGACACAACAACTCAATAAATCAGTAGTGAATATCAAAATGTAATCCTACAGCTAAATCTCTAGGCTTTACAATAACTATTTCCCACCTCTCTCCACAAGAATTTGCATGGGACTCCAAATCAGAGACTGGCATCTGCTCTTGGCATATGGGGCAGTATCCCTATAGGACATTCATATGTGGAAAGATTTGTTGGTAGCCATTAATGTCACTGAAATACATATTACAAATACACTGAATTTGAATTCTGGACATGCAAACAGGATGTTACTTACTTGGTCAGTCTGATAATCGATTTCAATTACCTCACAGCTTTTTATATGAGATGACCAGAGGATATGACACCCCACACTTCTGGCCCGTCTCCTTTGTCATAGAATCAACGCATGTTGATGAAGGGGAGTGGTGTCAAGTTCCACCTGTAAGGAGCGATGTACACCATCCCCTTTTCTGAGTTGTTTGCCTGCTTCAAATGTCTCCCTGTGTAGCCTGCATCGTCTGGAGGGAAAAGAGTTAATTTCCGGGATCACCAACCTGCTCAAAAATAAAAAATACATGTCTAGATGTTATCAGTGTTCATTCTTCATGTTATCTAAAGACAAGCACCACCGGTATACTGTGTCCCTATGTGTGTCTTATGCCTGTTATTTTGCCTTAAATGTGTTATACATTATACATGTGGCATTCAAGTGGTCATCAAAGAAAGAATTTCATTGTGCAGGGAAATGTTTCCTAGCTCTACATATGACACAAAAATTGAAATTGAACTTGTGATTGGTGACTACCTGATGCTTTATACAGAAGCCATCCTCCTGATATTTCAGAAACTTTTGGATACAAATTCTTAAGTGTCTCAGATATCTACAAAATACAGCAGAGCAGGACAGACATAAGGCTTGAGTAAAAAAATTATAATTTCAAAAATTAATCGTTCTTTGCCACTGCCTTGTCCATTATCCCCCTATATCAGGACACCTCAGCAGCCATTTTTATCCGTAACATCATAAATAAAATCAAATGATTTGTAATGTAAAATCTTGGTTTCATCACTATATTGAAAATTAAAATCCTTGAATCCTTGATCTTTCTCTAAAGGCTCATACTACTCACTTCTTCATAAGTCGCGTTCTTATCAACAGCTGTTGTTCTACGGCACAACCCAGCATACATGTGAACAAGCTGGTCAGCCTCCTTGGGAGTGCAGTCAAGGACAGAGGGTAAAAGGTAAAATTGTAAGAGGAAATATCTTTGGGGCTTTGTAGGACACAGGGGCAGAGAACCGTCTTTTCCCCCTTAGCCTGAAAAGTCCCAGAAGTTACCTCAGTCAAAAAAAAAAGAAAGTGCTACTGTACAACATACTTGTACAACCTTGCCATCTGAGTTTCCACCTCAGCATTTCTTGGCCTATTCAGAGGCTGTCTATAATTGAACCATAAAAAAACAATTAATAAAATGTAAGCACCACCTGTTACTATAACCTCGAGCAACAGTTAGTTATTAAATAAAAAAAACTGTGATAGGCATATGACATTACATTGCAAAAATAACACTCCACAACCTTGCCATCTGAGTTTACACCTCAGCATTTCTTGGCCTATGCAGAGGCTGCCTACAAATGAACCATACAAGTCAATTAAGAAAATGTTATTACCACCTACATTAATATAACTTCAAGCAACTGTTAGTCAATAAATAAAAAAACTAGGTCATTTTGACCATTTTACCGGGGTGGACCTTTTCTACTGCGTGTTGTGGAGCTCAAGGTCAACAAATGTCTTGCTGATCTTAATATATCGGCATTCTCCTACAAATACACATATTCACACGGCTAAGTCAATTGTATAACATGACGCTCTTCTCCTTTACCTGGAATAACTTATTTCCCCTTTTTTGGTCTGCTGTGTTTACCCTACATAAATCACCAGCTAAAACTGCCGGACACCTTAGCGCGAGTGTGTGTATTTTTCTCAAAATACCGATGAATCCAGACAAATACATGACTCTTATTACTGTATCAGTCTGAACAAAGACTCATGCCAATAACACAGAAAATGGGATAGCGTAGAGTGGTTCGTTCAGGCTCGTTTGCAGACCAAAAATCTGCCGGGACTAGCAAACCACCCGGGTACCTTTCAGTTAGTTGGGATATTCGGATGGACGGTCTGTTTCTGTTACTGCTGTCCAATATGGATTAAAAAGTAGGCTAATCATGTCACAGTTACAGAGCCCGCAACATTCTTACTGGGGACATGCTAAAACGCTTAACGTGCCTTCTCATGCCTCTCCAAAAATCAAAACCGAAATCTTAACATTATGGACGTACTTCACGTTAAGCTTTTTCTTTATAATACGCGCCTATGTAGAGCAAAAAAAGGTGCAGCTCACTGATAAGTGGCGCTACGGTGAGCTAGTTTTAGAACAGGTCCGCGGGCGACTCATGTGGTCCTTAGACCACGTTGGTGACCCCTGGTCTAAGGTTTATCGTTCCTCGTATCATTAAATGTCGTAGGCTATGTTAATCATAAATTGAAGCGCTTGTCTTACGTTTAGGTATAGCTAGCATATTTAGCATATATCAGTACCTACCGTTACATTACGGTTACAAGCTAACCTTCACTACTACGACCCAAAAAGCCTGACTGGGACTAACCAAAATACTATCTAGGCCTAACTTGAAAGTTTCAGGGACTTACTTCTGTAGACTCCATCCTCTTCTTCTCTGGAAGACTGGAATAGTGGAGTCACTTCAGACAACGTTCTCCCCTTCGTGCGTTGCTCTGTCCTCGATTCTCTTTCGTCTCTGTGGTGCTGGCGGTGTTCCTGGCCGCGGCCTCTATGAGTATGGCGCCCCCTGGTGTTTGCAAATTCCCATAGTAACAGAATCTCTGCGGTGAACGTTTTTGGTCTGAATTTCTCAACTTGAATTTTTCCGATATGAATTTGTCGACTTGAATTTCTCAACTTGAATTTCGTCAGTCCAAATTAAAGATGCTGAAAAGTAATGTACAAATTATAGGCATCTATATCACACACTAATACTATTTTCAATTATTTCCATTTCAACATTTTTTTATTCAAGTTATTTGATTCATCATGAAACATTTTAATTCAATTCTTCTGGCACATTTATACTTCCATAGTCACAGTAAAAATGAATTAGAATTTTGAGAACTTCATTAAATTCAATAAATTCAAATTCATTTACATTTAAGCATTTAGCAGATGCTTTTATCCAAAGCGACTTACAAAAGAGGATAACATTCAAGCTACAACACAATGAAAGAAACTAACAAAGAGTGCATACTGCTAACATAAAAACGGCACTATGTTAAGTTGAAAGAGCAATAGTGTAATAAAGTGCAGTATAAAAGAGAAATTCAGTATAAGTTGTTAAGTGCATTCTCAAAATTTACGCCATTCTTGGAAGAGCTGAGTCTTCAAGAGTTTCTTGAAGGTGGAGAGGGTATCAGTTGATCTGGTAGCACTTGGAAGGTCATTCCACCAGCGTGGAACCAAACATTAGAAGAGTCTGGATTGACCTGCGCAAGGTGTTGGCCGTGCTAGCGGTCGGCAGGTGACATAGGGCTTTAGGAGAGTAAATTCATAACTCAGGTTCTGGCAGGTAAATACAATTTCACACTGTGTGATTCAAATTCAGTTTTTATGCAGTTATTCAGAGCTATTCAAATCACAACTATAATACTACTCAGTTTCTGGTGGCACATATTTCTGCCCATAAACATTACTCATTCATCTAACCAGTCTCAGTTTATCCTTTCAACTCTGAAGGATGTCTTCCTCACTCCGTAGTCCAACAAGAGTTCTTAAAGCACTTGATGTCCTATGATGCCAGAAAAAGTACCATCAGGGAATTTCAGATGGAAATGTACAGGCTTGACATTGTGTTTCTTTCTAGAGTGGTTCATTCACCTCCCACATGTGTCCTTGAGAGGATGAAACTCGCAGGGGAAAGTCTGTGCATCAATACAAAGACTGCCACCATCTTTGCCCTTGAAAAAAAAGATAGCACATGACTCCATCCTCCAGTTCATCCATTAACTTTTTTTTTCAGAAGCAGGGATGACTCGCCCATGGTAATCACATGCAATATCTCCTTTGGAGACAGGCACAGTGGCAATTACACCTACACAAAACAGAAAAAGTAAATATGACAGTCATGTCCTCACAAAACTTTGACGCTGCTTTTTGTCATCCAATGTTTGTTGTTTGCTCACCTTTTCCCTTGCTTTCTCCAAAGTCCTTAATGTCACGCCCCTTCCATATCTGGTCAGTGACTGCCTTTATAATTTTCTCATCTTCTTCAATGGCCATCCTCTCAGTTGATATCCAATTTTGGAAGGTTTGAATATCAGACGATGAACCCATGTCAGTTCACACCTGCCAAAGTGAACTGAAGTAAATTTTCAGTTGGAGTCAGTAAACAAATCATAAACAATGAAAAGCAGTTCAAAGAATTACATATAACGCTGTGCTCTTTGTCTTCCAGAGTGTTTATGTTACGAGGTAGTGTGTTGAGGGTCTTAAGGGTTGGCACAAAGTCAAAAATGAAGTCAAAAATAGCAAGACTTTTTTTTTTTTTTACCAGCAGTGGTGAGGCATCCCCAACTCAAAATGAAGTGTAACACCAAGAAAAAGAAAAATGGAAAATATATTTACAAAATAAATAGCTTGGTGCAGCCAGAGCTAAGCACAAATAAAAGGTTTACGCAAAACAATAAAAGGATTTCAGGCACCTCACCCATCTGAGGATATTAGAAGAGCAGGAGAGCACAAACAGACTCTCCTCTCCTAGCAAAAGTCTTCTTGGCAATGAACCTGCCACCCCTTAAATGGGTACCTGAACTCCCCCCTAATTGGGACAAACCCAAGCGATGAAGGCCTCTGCCAGCTCAGCCGCCTGCTTGGATGACTATGGATTGTGTTCTTTTACCCACACCTTGAGCTCCGGGTTCAGCATATGGAGAAATTGTTCTAAGACGATGGCATCTCCAATCTGTTCCTTGGTCTTCACACTTGCGCACATCCACTTCTGGTAAAGGTCGCCGTTTCTCCCTCCAGGACGGACATGGAGTGGAACCAGTGACGATACGCTTCTGGGTCAATTTCAAACTTTGTCAGGACAGCTTGCTTCACTTTAACATAGTCTCTGGCGTCTAATATGTCCATTGCCACATAGGCAGCACGAGCCTTCCCCGTCAGCAGGGGAACAAGGTAAAGGGCCCAGTTCTCCATTGGCCATTGATTAGCAAAAGCAATCCTCAGTCCTCATCTGAGTGTAGGGGGTCATCCTGGGAGGGTGGTAGCCATACAGTAGTGGCGGATGGAAGCTTGCAGGTAGGGGTGTCTCTGGCATAGGGCTGGCTGAACGAGATATCGTCACTGGTCTGGTCATCCCCGACTAGCTGACCTGGCTATGGTGGCTGGCCTGGTCATCTCGGCTTTAGGCCCAATGGACTGCAAGACAGTTGAGCTGGCCTGGGGGTCTGGCAGAGGCACAAAGTCCGTACCTCTTCCTCCTCCATGGGGGACTGTCGGTGTAAGCTCTCCGTGCTCACCAACATCTGTAGCTGTTGGAACTGGTGTTGTAGAGAGCACCACCGCAGGTCTTGAAGCTGCGCCTCCTGCTCCCAACGCTGCTCCCTGGACTGCTGGGCCTGGATAAAAGATGACACAGCAATCTCCAGCCTGGATATACGGTCACCTGGAGGCGCTGATCCCGTTCTTGAGGCAGCATCATCCTCATCCAGTCCGGGAGGGGCACTAGCTAGGCTCATCAACACATCAACAAGCAAGACATATTACACAGAGCTAATAGCTAGAACTAGCTAGACATGAAGGGATGCAACGATATATAGCGTCTAAAAGCACATGCGGCCGCCATTAGGACGCGCTATAAGTCGCTGTCTCACAGTTTACAACATACTGTTTTCTTTCCAAAGACAAGACAGATGCTTACAGAGGATACATTTTGTGCACTGCTCTCTCCTCCACTTGTAAACGCTGCGGTCTTCATATCCAGCACTTATGCTCATCTGTTTTGTGGACGGTAGGCCATCAAGAGTGACGGTAAACTCTTCAACAAATTGTTCAAACAAGTCTGGAGCTGATTAGAATAGGATATTTTCAGCACTACTTTCAGGCACACAATTTTTCACTCAATAATACATCCATAATTGCAATCACAACACATACCTTTCACCAGACTCCAGTGGATTGTCACTGCTGGGCACAGGACTCTTGCTGATCTGCTCGCAATGGAGATAATGGTAAAAAATTAGTTTGGTTTATTTCGGTGTATTTAATTTAATTTAATTTCATTTCATTTAAATGAATGGGAGGAAGGGTATCCTAATTTATAAAGTGGGGTTGTGTGTGTGTGTGGCTATGACCTACTACAACACCTCTGTGTTATAAGTTTTTTGTTTTATCTGTTCACTGTTCCGCTAAAATAAAAAAAGATCATACATTGAATATGGATTGTGGTTGTATTGTGTTGAATCTGAATTTGCATTTACAATGGGACCATCCGTCTGACCTAGGAAGAAGCAGCCCTCATCTTCCGTCTCTTCATGTTGCCTCTGCAAGGCCAGTGGGCGGATGCACGTGAAGTACAACTCAAACCACTGTGGTAATGACATAAAAATGTCAACAGCCAAGTTGAATTTAGCAGTCTTTGGAAAACGTTAAATAAGGCTACGTGTAAATATGGGTATGTTTTCTTACATTCTTAGATGTATGGAAAACTTTTTATGACCAGGGTGATTTAGTTTTGATGTACATAATGTGGATTTTTACATACCTTGAAATTCACCAAACTCCTCAAGGATTTGTGGTACAGCACAGACAAGATGACCATACAGAAACAGCAGAACTGTGTCATGGAGATTGTTGCCACTATACTCCCCGTCTTCAGTTTAGCCGCCACACTGTACATCCATGCAGTGGTGTGCTGTAGAAGCTCCCGTTTCTTCACAGAAGAGCTAATTATAACCAACAACAGATAAAAGAGACACACGTTAGACACCTTAAGAACATTTGATAATGATTGAAACCATTAGTAGTAATTTCAGAGGAGAATCCAACCTCTCTGCTGGGTCACTGACTACAAAAAAGCCTCTCCTTTTCAAACAGTTGATCAAAGCGTGGCAGGGACCTTGGTCCTTTACCATCAGAGCAAGCTCATTGTAATCCCAACGTCTGCAAACATTTGTTCACTCCTTCTGGGATTCCTTAGCTTTTATCAACTCCTACTTGCGTTCCGCATCGCTCTTATCCTTCATACAGACCTTCCTAAGATGATTTGGCAAATTATTATAAGACTTCCTGAAATAAATAATTATTTATACACACACACACACGTACATACATATATAGAGAGATGTGTAAACACAACTTGCTGCTTGTCTTCATTTAGGTGTTCATGGAGGATGTAAACTTAAATGTAATGACACTTAAATAGCACTTGTCGATGCACCAAGAAATGCATGGGTTCAATAGTTATCCAGACCTTGAGAAAAAAAATGGAAGAAAGTGACATTACACTGTTGCGCTATTTGTTCTAGACAGCTTGCTGGTTATCAGTCACCAAGGCTAAAATTCCCTTGGTAGGCATCTGTACATCTACGTTCAGTCTGCAGTCTTCAGAGCCTAATGTCTACAAAACTGTACATTGAAAAACACCCTAACCTAACTCTGCTGACCTTATTTTCTATGTATAGAGAACTGACCCATAATATTTGTCCAGCTACTGGGCTACAGCTGACCTGCCCCTAAGACTTGTTTGTGAATAGAGCATGGGTCAGTCATTTCAAAATAATCAAAACAAACACACGTTACTGTACTGTTAGTGACATAACTTTATCATCCACAACTGAAATTTCCATCGACTTACCTAGGGCCTTCTTTGTGACAGGCCAACACCTTTCTGTGGTCTATGGCAACAGGCAGATGATCGACTGCCCATCCAACTCTCCACTTCAGGACTTTTGCTTGTTCAAAACTGTGCAGCCAATGAAAACACAAAGACAAGTCTGAAAAAAGAGGATAAAATGTGTGTGCTTGGCAAGGCAACTTCTATATTGTACATCAGGGGAGTGTGATCCAATCATTACTTTGGACAGTGGTGGGTTACACATGTGGCAGCGGTCCTCCATGTGATACTCATGGTAGCGGATTCCACATCTGATAGTTATGGTAGCGGTCTAAACATGTGATAGTTGTAGTCTTTGCACCATAGCTTGGAGTTCAGCTGCTCCCCCTTGTGAGAGCCCCAGGCACAACACTCCCTAATAATACACAACATTAATAGTACAAAAATTATTAATAATAATAACAACAACAACAAAGGGATGTTGGGATTATGGGTGCATGTGTTTTTTTTGTGCAAAGTAATAGTTTATTAAAGTGTCTGTGTTTTCCAAATCAGGTCGCATTGGATTCTTGTCAAGGCTAACTTAACTAAACTAGCTAACGGCAGCTGCTAGAGATTTGCGTTACAGCTAATGGAGGCTACTCATGGCTCGAAATGAACGGTGTAATAATTCTCTTATTGGAGATAAAAGTTCACAAGGATGTTGTTTCATCATAATGGTGTCATGCTAATGTAACAGACTTTAACCAGCCGGCCAGTTACATTAATATTAAAAAGTCTTTGTATTGCTGTGATGATTGAATGATGGGGAGATGTGGAGTAGATCTGTCAGCATTTATTCTCTGCAACACATTAAACAGGGGAAAAGAATGCTGGCATCCCCCTTTTCCAAACTTCCAGCATGAGAAACAAAAGGATAAAATGTATGCACTTCTAGGCTACACATTTCAGTACATTATAGCCTACAGCGTGAAATACTTAGCTACAGTAATACAACAGTGCTTGTGTTCGTATAGTGTAGTTTAACAAAAGTAGCATAAATTAAAAGAATGAAAATGCATGAGTTCTGAATAAAGTACATGACAAATCTTAAGTGGGTTTTAAGAATTCAGAAACATGTAACACATCAAACAGGGCAGGTCACACGAGGACAGGGGAAAAGAATGCTGGCATCCCTATGACAATGTAATGAGCCAGTTAGCATCTGATTAATGGATAATTAACGTTCGACAATTCACACGTATTTTATGACGATAATTTGCATATCTGACATTCTACAAACGGTGAAAACGACAGTATTCATTTCCACATCACGAAACTCATACATGTCATAGAAAACAATTAAAAGTAGACTGTACAAATGAATTACATACACGGAGCACTAAGACATCCAGCTTACCCCTTTTCCAGCCATCCAACATGAGAAAGTCTGGGTGTGTGCAACCTCAATAAATTCCCGATCTGAAACAATAACAAAGCGATTCGTATAACACTGTTACACTAGGATTACCCACATAGCCTTCTGGTGTTAAATAAAACATTAGCGGCTAGCTAGCCTAACGCAAATCTCTAGAAGCTGCCGTTAGCTAGTTTAGTTAAGTTAGCCTTGACAAGAATCCAATGCTACGTAATTTGGAAAACACAGACACTTACCGAGCTGGCCTGTGGTGGTAGCCCTGTGGGGGTTGCTGTCGCTGTCATCGTCGCTGTAGAGAAATTCTGGATTACCGCCAGAACGGCTCTGCCGATGTTTTCTGCTAAGGATGATTCAGACATGTTTGGTAACCAACAGCAAGAACAGTTGTAGATTCTACCAGATGGAGGAAGGCGAGAAAGGCTCCTGCTAAGTCAGTTAAAGTGCGCCCTCTCGTGGCCATAATGGAATTTGCATATTAGTTAAATATTTAATTTCACCTGAAATATATAGATTTAACAATTAGATTGATATTTAACATTTAGATTTAACATTTAGATATAGATTTACATTTAACATTTAGATTTAATTTTAAGATTTAAAATTTATATTTATATTTAAATTTAGATTTAGATTCAGTATTTAGATTTAACATTTAGGTGTTACATTTAATATTTAGATTTAACTATTTAAAATATTTCTAAGATGACAAATGTTGTTATAAATATGATATAAAAGTTGACACCCATTTTTGAAACATTGTTTAAAGCTGAATGTGACAAAATGTGGCTGTAATTTTCAGCACGAGTTGCTTTACAAACGGCACCCCATAACATACTGTATAATGGAGGCAACTGTGTCCACATAGCAGCTATCTACATAATGAAAGCCTACAAATAAGTGATAATATTCTAGACAAAGTAGAGTGACATAATATTTATGACACATGGAGTGGGATGTAAGTAATAGTTTATTAATAATAAAATTATCTGAACTTTCTTTTGAAATAGTGTGATTATTATTTGTTTACAGTCAATATTTACATGACAGTAGAACAAAGAGGACAAGACAAATAAAATCAATACCGGCAAAAGAAATGAGCGAAAGGCAACGTATTAATCAAGATGGATCGGCCTAGATTTCACACCTCCATAACATCGTCAAATTCCTGAAGATTGATTGTTCCCAACTTGGACTAAAGTGTAGAAACACAGGACACTGATGTGAAAAATGCTCTAGTGAATAATATGTGAATAGTGAATTACCTGCACAGTCTCTTTTTTAAAATAAACCTGCGCTGCTAGCAATAATCTTTCATTTGCCAATAAGATATGTCCGGTTGCAAAAAGCTGGAAAAGTGTTGTACGCTAAATGACCACAAGATGGCGACTATAGACCATTCTCTTGTGTTTGAGCAACATTGGAAATAACTGCCAGCACGGCCAATTAGTATAAGCAATTCTATAGTGCGGTACTTGCAGAATTGTGAGTGAAATAGGCTTAGTGTGTCCACATTATACATTCCCAAGCATGTAGGTCAAAAACAACTGGCATTAAAATTACTCTCCCAGACTTCTGAGAACGTCTGGAATGACGACAAGAGCAAAGAGAAAGTTTAAAACAGGTTACCCTACAAGCTCTTTTTAAATAAACCTGCGCTGCTAGCAATAATCTTCATTTGCCATTAAAAGATATGTCTGGTTGCAAAAAGCTGAAAAAGTGCTGTACGGTAAATGACCACAAGAGGGCGGCTATAGACCACTCTAATGTGGATGAGGAACAGTATAAGCAATGCTACAGAACAGTACTTGCAGAATTGTGAGTGAAATAGGCTTAGTGTGTCCACTTTATACGTTCCCAAGCATGTAGGTGAGGACCAATGGGCAGTATTCAGTCTAGGCACGAAAATAATGTGTCTAGACATAAACGGTAACGTTTTAAGGAGGCTACAAAACAAAACAAAAAAGACCCTCACTTGTACTCTGCCTTGATGTGGCATGGGGGCTTAAAAAGTCTTAATTATTGCAGGATCTCTCATTTCCCTACCATGACTAAGGCCTAGTCATGCACCAAAGGGTGTATTGCAAGTCCTGTAATGTAGCATTTTTCCAATGTATCATCTATCGCTGGCTGAAACAAACATTTAGTGATGTGTATGTCTGGATTGATAGTTTACATTAAAATTTCTCTCTCAAACATCTGAGAACGTCTAGAATGACGAGAAGAGCATAGAGAAAGTTTAAAACAATTTACTCTACAAGCTCGTTTTAAAATAAACCTGCGCTGCTAGCAATAATCTTTCATTTGCCAATAAAAGATATGTCCGATTGCAAAAAGCTGAAAAAGTGCCGTACGCTAAATGGCCACAAGATGGCGACCATAGACCACTTTAATGTGGATGAGGAACAGTGGGAATGACCGCCAAATTTCAAATTCAACTAGTGTAAGGATGGAGGAAGAGCAATCGAGCACAGATACACAGGACTCCTCTTCGGCCAATCAGCACCTTCCTTTTTGAGCACAGTGCCCACTAAACGGAGGAGGAACAAGTGTGAAGACTGGAGTGACCATGACTGCAGATATGACAAATACGGTAATGAAAAATTTACATATATTTTAACGTTCTTTTGACCAACTGTTGTTAATGTAATAGCTATTAACTATTACTAATAACTATTCGGTTTCGTCGGCGAGCTTAAATCATGTTCACAGTGATGTCAGACGACTAGTATGTTTCAGTTATGATTTTAGCAAGGAGTGCTGGAGCTAGTCTACAAACCCCCTGCAAACAATAACGACACCTTTTTACTCAGTGAATAACACCGAGTGAAAGTGAACGTAGGCTGTCTTCAGCGTGATTAATTTTAATAACTACTCGTGATTGAATGTCTTTGACACCGCGGGGTTCCGCTGAGAGTCTGTCGCTGTGTATGGCAGGTGCTATATTGAGAATGATAAGTTGTCGTTAGTCCGCCTCCGTTTAGTGGTTCTCTTTGATATCTTAAGACGCAGAGCCAATTCCTGCCACAGAATATGTATACGGAGGAAGGACCCATGACATCACACTTTAATATTCATTTGCTCCGTGTACGACAATGAGTTAGGCTAACAAGCCTGTACGTTCACACCAGAAGCGACCAAAGCGACCAGGTCACCGAGGTCGCTGAAGAAGCTTCGCTGTTGAGTTCGCTTTGTTCGCTCATGACGTATCATTTGGAATGTTAGTCATTTAAAGGGCCGCAGCCAAAAAACGCTTCCCCGACCAACAGTTGTGAAAGCGGTGATGTATGTTTAGGGCAAAACATTGATGTACTTGAACTTTGACATGTTTGGTTAATAAAGGAATAAAGGAGTATAAAACGTCTACATGCACTGACAGCTGAAAAATATTCATATTCATACAATGATTCATGAATTATTTAAGTCCCTGACTGAAAACATCAATTTACTTAAATCACATCATTCTTCGGATTAAATTGCAATCTCGTTTTAAACATGATTATGTTTAGCAATATTTAAAAAGTTGGCTTTGGTCGAGGCAGTCCACAAGAGCAAAGCAGTTGCGGATAAAATCCCGCTTAAAACTACTAGCCTTAACAATTGGCTAAAGATTTCCTGTAAAGAGCAAATTAAATGTACTCCCGCTTAATACAATGCAGAATGCGTTCTATAAATACTGGCACGTATCATTTCTGTTTCATCATCTCAGCATGGAAGACCAGGATCTTGTCTTGTCTGTCCCACTACCTCCGCAATTTTCTCCCACGCTTCACTCACAAAACAGGATTGGGTCGAGGGTTGAGTTACAATTATATCGTTGTCCCGCCTCTAACCATTATTTTCTCAATCTACATACTGATAATACTGTATTTTGTTGGTTTTAGGGAATCCAAATTGAGGATATTGATTGGGAGAGCTTAGGGGGGCTTGTGACAACTCCACCAACCCAGGTGTTAGAGGAGATTGTGGTCAGCGACGACCTCTCCTGGACCACCAACACTGCATCACTGGCCAAGAAAGCACAGCAGCGTCTCTACTTCCTGCGCAAACTGAAGCGGGCAAGTACTCCACCATCCATCATGACTGCTTTCTACAAAGGAACCATAGAGAGCATCCTTAACAGCTGCATCACTGTGTGGGGTGGGAGCTGCACTTTCTACAACAGGAAGGCTCTACAACGCATCGTGAGGAAAGCTGAGAGGATCATTGGTGCATCACTTCCCTCTCTGCAAAACCTGTACACCACCCGCCTCACCTGAAAAGCCATCACATTTGTTAGTGATGCAAGTCACCCAGCACACAGTCTGTTCAGTCTCCTGCCCCAACTGAGACTCTGCATATGCAAATTACACACACCTGCTGCTAATTGTTCTGTTTTATATTTATATTTGCACCACTTATCATTACTGCTACTGCGGCAAGTACTGTCTATTGACAGTTTTTTAGTGCAATGTGCCAATCACAACTACCTCTAAATGCACAAAGCTGGAACACTCAGTGAACTTCACCTCATGCCCTGCTACATTAGTAGTGTACTTAGGGTTCTATGTCTCGTCATACCTGTTATGTTAGGTAGTAGCACTAGGCAAAAGTAGCCTTAAGCTACTTGCACTTTATTTATTTATACAACCTTAGGATTAGAATTGTCTGGTCATGTATCTGCACTTTACTGTTGTCCACGTACACACATGGGATAGTGGGAAACGTACTTTTGATTCCTTCGTATGTCAAGTCAAATTGACAATAAAAGTGACTTTGGCTACCGTGCCAGAAATTGAATGTCCACTGAAGACAGAGGACACTGAAACGCTTTGCCTTGCCATTGATCCCCTTTCTCATTCAAATAGTTTTGGAAGAGACATTTATTTGACCACACTTGCTCATGCTTTGTACCTACTTCACCATCATTGACAGTCATGCCTGTGCTAGAGGACTTTTAATAACTTGTGATGGGACAATTCCAGTGTAGGACCTCATGTATCCAGGCACCTTGTAGACCACCTTTCACCATTTACAGCAAACTAATTAAAAGTAAATGTATGAAATGCCACAAAGTTGTATTTTGCTTTCATACTTTTTTTTTAATCAGACATCACATAAATTCTGGCAATTCTGACAACCACAGGGAGGAGGGTAAAATCACAGTGAAGGACATGTGATGAAAACACTTAATGAAAACATGCTAATGCTGCTTAAAGCACAACATTCAGTGTCATTAACACCCATGAACAGAATTAGGTGCAGATACAAACTAGATATTGCCACAAATATCTGAAACCCATTTACTACTTTAGCCTGAATGTATATATTTTGTACTGAACACTGAAGGTATGAAAAAAAAAGTAGCTCTAGATATTTGCAGCGTCAGCATTTCACATAAACCAGATTGTATTGCTACATGTAGTGACTTGGGTAGCAAACTGTAAGTACACCATACTGGATGTCACAGGTGTAATTGAACTCCACAACAACTCACAACACACAAGTTTCTCTTCTCTTCTGGTAAGACGGGAATGTGGCCTTATCCTGTCAGCCACTGGAGAAATGTACTGGGGGACAGGTGACCTGGATAGTTACCCACCTCTGGATGTTCATCTTTTCAGAGACAGATGAAACAAACAATCGTGTATATGAAACATTGGACAGTTTACCTGTAGCGACACAGGTAAATCTAATATCTGACAAGGAAAGTTTATCACATAATAACTGGGTGTAAAAAATGCAGTTTAATTATGGGGGTGGGGGCTTACTGATGGCAGGGAAGGTGGAGTAGTGTGATGTGTATGTGGGGGAGAGGGCTCAGGTTTGGGCAATGGCAGGGGCAGAAGGGAAGGGCAAACAAGGTCTTTAAGTGCACATAAGTGTACTTACAATGATGATGTAGCCATAAGTGTACTTACAATGATGATGTAGTGACACCAAGTACACAGAGTTTACAAGAAAAAGACTAAATAAGCAATTACATGCTTCCAGCTGCTGCAAGAAGTCCTGTAGGTGTTTCATAACGCTCACTTCCACTTGTTCTTTGTTGGAGCAGGATGGCACGCCCCAAAAACAATCAGGATCAGCCTGGTGAGAGAAAGAGCAAGTGGCCCTGGTGAAAACAAAGCCAACAGACTGACACCAGAGCCGCACAGCAGAGGAGGGTGATAAATGGAGAGGATTAATTTTTTTCGTACGACACCATAATTTTTTTTTTTTTAGTCCTTTAGCTTAAATATCTTCATTAAAATTGTCCAATGACCCCACAAATGCTATGAGTATTGTAAAAAGTTAAAGTAAAGGACATGATTGTTAGCTGGGTTTATGATTTGGAATTACTATTGGTATTTGGCATCAGTCAAAGTAGGAGGTGGGGTGGTTCAGAGATATAGTTCCCTGGTTCTCCATCATCAGGTTAGAACTGAAGAAGCCTTTTAGATGAGAGTCGAAATGTATTCAAGTGGAAAAAGTTGCTTACAACTTAACTACTTTGACAACCATGACCTAGATGAATGAGAATGCCAACAGACTTAAGTGGCATCAATACATGGGTGTGTGTGTGTGTGTGTGTGTGTGTACGGAGGGGGCGGTAGGGGGTGTCCCTTCTTTCACTGGGAGACAGTGTTGTATATGTGTACATGCAAGATGTGTATCTGATATATATGTGTATATGTGAGATGTGTATATGATGTATATGGTGGATATGTTATGTTATATGGGATATATTTATGATGTTTATATGCTGCTGGACACCTTAATTTCCTCTGGGATTAATAAAGTAACTCTACTCTACATCCCTACTAAAGCGTACATCTATCAACTCACCTTCATCTCCTCTCCTGGCAGATGTTTGGATACTGGTTCATTACATCAGTGAGCCCATAAAGCTGCAGACCTTCACGTAGTTGGGAGAGAGGCAGCAGCCGAAGTTTGGCATTAAGAACAACAGCACTAAAATATAGATGGGAAAAAGAAATTCAACATGAAGCTAAATGTAACAAAGTAAAACATGAACATTAATGTAAGAACCTCTAAAACTAGGCCCCTTGGCCTAAGCCTACTATAACTATTGCTATAACTATAACTATTAACTAGTATAACTATTGTATTATGATACATGCATTATGTTACTGTGCTGGTTTAGCCAACAGCCGATATCTTTGGTTAGGAAGGGCTAGAAATTAGAAACGCTAGACTGATATCCTCTGGTTGAATTGCTTTCAATTCAACATCAATGAAATCAACCCTATGTCTAGTTATAGCACTTTTCTATGAAGAGTAAATAAACTTAAATAAAATTGCCATGAGAACAGTTACACTAACATTCTTAACAAGGATCAGCAGAGTTAAAAAGCTATTTGCCAAACAATTTCTTCCTTCTTTTCAACATTAACAGGTCCATTATAGCCACAGTTCTGTGGCCGACTCAACAAAAAAACACACACACACACACACACACCTAAGAGATAATCAAAGACACAACATGAGTACGTTGGTGAATACTGTGTGTTTGTACCCGACACAGATGTGGGGGGCCTTTACACTTCGATAAGCGCAATATTCAACAAATACATACACCATGGAGTTGATTGTTAGTGACAGTCTGATTGGCACCTTGCATGGCAGCCTTAGTCATCAGAATCATATATCACAATATTTTTGACCAAATATCTCAGTACTGATGTTGCTACAAAATTCCGTGACTTTCCTTGAATTCTGTGACAGCGGGGAATACTGTATTACAAATGTTACGTGCTGGCTCAGGGCACGCAACATTAAGCGGGAAGACCAGGCGGTTTCATATCGATAATCAAAATATTTATTAAATGAATAAAGTTAAATGAACAATAATCAAAGATAAGTATAATAAGTGTGGTGCATGTCAGTGTAACGAGAAAACAAAAGTGTTGTCGATAATAAGTCGGACTTCACCAGCACTCCTGAAAGAAACAGTATAAATTAGTAGAAACAGTCATGTTCTTAGACTAAAACATACTCAGGGCAGAAATCATGAAATAATTCTATGCATAGCATAACATTTTGAGCTAAGTTAAGTAATTTGAGCAAAATGGCATGCCACATATTAACAACTAACCATTTTACTTCTCATTCAAGTGAGGTAGGGAAAATGTTAGTAATGTAATCCCATAGGCATAGCTAAATTGCTTGATCAAGATCCAACATGGAATATTTGGGACATTTTCCAGTCTGCTCACCCTCAAAACAATTAAACTTTCAGTAAATGTTGATAATGAGAAAGGAACACGTGATTACATTTGGGTGATCAGTTGAAGCAAAGGGAAGTAAATAGTACAAAATCCAAGCTGTTTGGCGAAGGTTCTAGTTCCAATATGTGTACCTGTGAGGAACTCCCTCCATAGTGCTCCTGTATCAAGGCCTCCCCTATGAACCGGATTTTTAACCGACTGGTTGGCAATGCCTTCTTCTGAGCTTCCATTGAGCAAGGCCCCGCACCACCACATGGGATCTTGATGCAGTGAGAAGAAATTCTTCCTCATTGTTAACAGCAGCAGAGATGGCCTGCAGAACATCATTAAGGCTGAAGGAGAAATGAATGGGTGTCAGTGTGATTCTGGAAACTGTATATTGTATTTAAGTCTGTGGTTGTCCGGTGTATGTATGTTGTATGTATGTATATGTGACATGCTTTACTCTGTGTGAGTATTTGCACCTTTTTGTCAGTGACTTTTGTTAGTTCAGTCCCTGGATTATTTGACATGATGAGGTACTTGGCCCCAAAAGTTTAAGAGTCTTGGGTTATTTACTGTCAGAGACTATACAAGCACACAAACCTAGAAATGCTCATCTTCAGTTTTGAAGTTGAAGGAATAAAGGCAACTTTTCTGAAATGACAAAACACAAATATGAATTTGACAGTGAAACCCATATCCCCTGACCTAAAACAAAAGTGTACAAAAACTCATATAAACGGTAAAGGTGGACTTTAAATACACAGATGTCAGCCTTTATGGTAACAGATCAGGTAACAACAGGTAAGTTTAACTGGTCATTAACCCATTGGTGGGAAGACAGGTGCTTGGAGGGATATGCCTAACTAAATGCAACAATATTTTGACATATTTTCTAGATTGTGCTAAAAGATTCTCTTACCTCTCTCCACACTCACTGGCATGTGCCTCTAGCTCATTGGGAGGGAAATTTTGGCCACAGATTGAACACATGGTCTGCAACTGGAAACATTTAAATGTTTAACATAAAAGGTGGAGACAATAATAGCTCAAAATTAAACACTTAACATCACAACATACCTCTGTCTTTGAGGACACAAAAAGCACATCTTACTCTGTAGGCTGTCAGGAGGAATGACAAAATTGAGAAAGACATTGTGATGCGATGCCAATATTAATTTTTCTTGATTGCATATATCTGTTATCTATCATTCATCTTTCAACAGATGTTTTTGCATTACCCGTTCATTGCATTACAAACTACCTTAAAACTTCACATTACACCAGGTGGAACTGGCTACTATACAAGTAATGACCAAATCCACTGTAATGATAAGTCTCCTCTTTGTTCTCTTAAGACACTTTATTCAAGCTTAATGGTGCAACATGTCCCAGGGCAAAGTGACACTTATTTAGACAGATTGACATTTAATGTTTGCTGATTTACAGTACAGATTATGTCATGTCTGTAATTGTGTAATGTGTCCCTTGTACTTCGTCCAAAACCTTTTAAAACCAAAATACCACTGATGTTTGAAAAGGTACCAATTATGTCACCTTCTGATTTGAGTTTACCTCAAAGCCTTCCATATTAAATTTGGAGTTTCTGTAATCTGAGTCATCACTAATCTGATAAAGGAGAGTAGCAAGTTCTCATTTATTATATGAAGATGGTGTATGAAGTGAGTATTATGCAAGCAATATTCACAATGTTGCACCCGAAAAAGATCTTGAGGAGCAAAACATTGTCTATTACAGATATCTAGTGGCAAGCTTAAAAGTGTGCAGTAGTTGTTTCTGTGTTTTACAGGGTACAGGTATTAGTAGTATAATGTGATCTCCCAAAATACAATAGGTCTGTACATACCTCCTGTGGATATGTATCTGAAGGCTTACAGGCTTGAACATGCAGCGAAAGGATTTGTAGTGGATAGCTGGTCTGACAGGAGTGGCACACTGCCTTTGGCATAGTGGAGACGGACCTGGAGTCAGAATGCAGTGGCAGAGTTTCTACTTCCTCCTGTACTGGAGCAATATATAGGACACCATTTCCGCCTCCACTTGCAGTCTTCAGAATTAGCCCTGAATAGCCACTGTCCTCAAGAGCACCATGTGTAATTTTCTAGCACTCCACCCTCCTAAAAAGAAAAGTAAGTTAATAGTTGAATTGTATTGGAATGTGACAGTACTCATCACTCATGATATTGATCATTTTTCATTTTATTATAACTAAATTACATTGGCCATGAGTAAGTTCTATGTACCTGCTGCTTTGTAAATCAGCCAGCCCCCAGACACACTTTCCAGTTTTGGATAGAGATCTTTGAGGGTTGAACATATCTTCAAGAGCAATATAAACCACCAGTAAAATAAATAACACCACATACACCACATTGTGACATTTGTTTTGATAGTGGGCTATATTAATATATATAAAACTGAGGTGGCACTTAATGATGCCACCTCACCTCATCATGAGTGTAGCTCTCTGCTATCAGCGTGGACCTGCGTCCCAAACCAGCTTGCAGATGGAAAATTTCTTCACTGCCTTTGGGAGTGCGTTCAAGACATTTGGGTAAAGGGTGAAGTGGTTGGCGGGCCCTCGAACACAAAAAGGGCAGGAAAAGACCCGTGATGATGAGAACATTGCATTACACAATACAAGTACACATCTCACTAGCTGTAGTTTGAGAATTTAAATTGACTAATATATAGTATAAGTCAGTCTGGCATAGAAACCAAAAACGGTGAAGGACCTCTACATTTCTGTGTGCACACTGGGTCGGCCATCTCTGCCCCTTTCCTGACTCGTTCCCTGTCTGTTAGAATGACACCATGTTCAGAAGATGGATCACAATATTTTATGCTGAGTAGTTAACATTTAAATGAAGTAAAATGATTGAATTGGTATACATGTTAATCAGTGTTATTTGTTATAAAACTAGACAAAACACCTTGGAGTCTCTGGAGCAGTTTGCTGTGGTCCTTGTTTACTAAAAGTAATTTGTTTGTAGGAAGAATTGCAGACTGGTGGCAGACTTCGGAACTTCAAGAAACAGGTTTTATCGTTACAATGGTGCGCATCAAGGGAGACATAAGGGTTTCAGCCCAAAAGCATCCACCATTATATCTAACTTAAACAATGAAAGTGTTCCACTTAAATACACATAACCGAGGGGAGTTGCACACAGTTAGCATACAGTTGAAGGAAGTACAATGGAAGGTGATTGGTTCTTTACCTGGCGCCACTCTGTTCAAATGGCCCAAGGACACACCTATGGCAATTAGCATTTCCAAGTGGCTATCCAGTTGTATGTATACACCAAGATTCAGAAATGTTACATATGGGTTTTTCTGACAAGTCATACACTTCGATTATTACACTCCTTGTACCGAGACAATAATAATGATACCAAACATGAATACATTCACATTTCATAACATACAGAAATACATTCCAAATCTATCTGAGGTAAGATCATGTAAATATGAACAAAATGTTCTACCCAGCCAGGGGGAACCAGCAGTTAATTTACACTGATCACTGGGGGAAGATGATTCCTATTGTTTCTGTGCCATGCCAAATGGTGGCGGCTCCTGGCTGACTGAGGCAGAATATACTTCTAAAATTATTGCCATCAATTCCCCCTTCCCCCACTCTGTTCATATTGATTATGGCCTGTGTGACATCTAGGTTGAGAGAGCACACGAGAGATCATGGGATAACTGTAGCAACAATAGATGAGAACAAATACACAGATCAGAATCATACCCAGGGATCCTAAAATCATAAGAACATATCAAGTTCATCCTCCCAGAGAGTCAAGGAATTCCTCCCCCCTGTGTTGCCATGACACCGAAAGCAAACCTTGATTTGAATGTATGTCTTTGTTAGATTGGATGATAACTTGACGCAAGTCATTAACAGAGCTGCTTGCATCAGGGACATAAACACAACATTCCTTACCAATTACTTTACAAGTACCACCTTGTGCGGCAAATAAAATATCAAGAGCCATTCATCATTAAGCATCAAGCATGGTCTTAAGTGTTTGGTTTGCAGTTTGTTCAAAAGCTTTTCTGAGGATTGATACGTCGTTCTGTAGATCACGAATTACAGGGTTACAGATTTTTCCTAAGGGCTTCAAAGATATCTTTAGTGACTATACGAGATGGGGGAATCAGATGTGCAAAATAACATACTCCTGAAGCATTAACAGGAATAGATGTATATGCAGATTTACCACAGGCAAATGCAGACCATTTGAGGAGCGATCCTCACAGGAATCGTAATGTTACATTTTGAGTTACCCAGCTTGTATCCAAGACAGGGGCTTCTATGCTAACCACTGGGGTGGGCGCAACAAATTTTGGTTCATTTTCTTTGGGAGATCTTTGTGTTCAAGGATCTATGCATCCATGTCCACAATATTAGAGAAGTTTGGTTTTGAGTGTCTCGTTTGTTCCGACGTTTTCCCGAGATTGCCAACCACACTGCCAGGGGCCTGCAGGGTTGTCATACAGAAAGGGGCGCTGAATAAATTTGGCTGCTGAAACAAGGGCTTCCATTTTTACCCTTTCGACGAAATGTTTACTAGCACAACTTTGGAAAAGTTGCCAATCTTCAGGTTTATACGGGGACGCAATCATTGGCCAACCACACCCGTCAGAAGGCATTAGGTGACAGACGTAACAATTACATTTGTTTAATTTCTGGGCTATGGTTTTAGACATTACAGGGGCCAAATTCTCAGTGTCCCTGGGGTCAATAGGAGGCAGCATGGACTCTTGGGAGGTTGGAGTCACTGTGAAACACACATACATAAATCATTAACATTTTGAACATCAGTTACAGTTCACAAACAATCCTTAAATCCGAGGCAAGTGTATGCGGGTATTCAGTGTACATGCATATGTGTGCGAACAAAGTGTGCAGAAAGAGCGCTAGGCTCACACCCTTTGTCTCTCTTCCTTGGAAGAGGCGATCCTCTTCGTGTTGTGCAAAATGTGGGAAACGTGAGTGTGTGTGCAAACAATATGTGCATAGGGCGGACCTAATCTCTATTAATAGGAGGCATCCCTCCACACCCTGTGATTCTCCTCTTCCAGTGGTCGTTTCTTGTCCACCTAAACTGAAGGTCCAGGTGGACTACCTGACCTCCAGATCCTACCTGCTTTGGGTTTATTCTGCCCTACAGCAGGTCCACTAAAGTAAATTTGATGCGTGAAGTTGAGTGAAATAATCCAATATCAGTTTCCAGAGATCCTTTGAGAGGTAAAATTCTGCTCCGGTAGCACAGCAGCTCTCCTGTGACCATAGCAGGGAGTCTGGAAGGTCTCTGATGGAGTTGTGTCTCTATTAACACTTGAGAGGGGCACGAACAACAGAGGCATGGTTATTTATACCCAAAATATATACTCTTAATTTCCTTTTGTTCAAGTAGTGAGTAGTGAATTAAAATAAAGGCCTTAAGATACCAATGACAGTCAAAACACACAACACTTAATGGGCTTACTGGTGATGTGCTGAAACCCCTGGTGAAAACATCCCCAAAATCAAATTGGTCACACTGTGAGTCCAAACTAAATTAATTAATCCACTACCAATAATATGAAATAATTCACAGTAAACAAAATAAAGTAACAGACAGCAAGCAAAATGAAATGACACACAGCAAGCACGGTTTGTTAATACAGCATACAGGTAATGTCACCGTTAGCGGGGTTATTGGCTGCACAGTCACCAGAAGCATACATAAATGGACAGACTATACAGACGATGGACAAATTTAAACAATTAAAACAAATACAAACAACAACTTCTGTGCAACCGGCACACCGACATACACATACAGCGAACAACCACACACACGTACAAAAATAAACTGCCAGCACCCAGTCGCAGGCGGCCTAGCTGCCAGCCACCACAAAGCAGGACGACAGACGGCAACAAAACAGGCAGAGGGCAAAACAGCAACACTGACCCTCACCGTTGGATGTCACACGACTCCTAGGGGAAATATAGGGGTGTTTATTTACTCTACTGTTAACCCTAGCTGCAGCAAATGGAAGGGAAACGAGGCACGAACCTACTGGGCAGTAGCTGACACGCCACAGAGAGGTCAGCCTGTGGAACCGTCTTATGAGATTATTGCTGTAAACCACACAGTCAACACGTTACCCTGCTAGTTAATACTATTCGGTGCCTCTAAACGTAGTTTTAAGTACATACCTGAGCTACGACCAACAAGTGCGTCGGAGGGTAATGATACAGCACTGCTAGCCAGTAAGCATAAGCAACGCAGCCACGGCTAGAATGTACACAAACCGTAAATACTCAAACATATCGGAATGCAGGAAATTCAAATGCAATGAAAAGGCAACATACCAACAAGCCAGTGGAAAAGGAATTAACGTCCGGTTAGCCAATTACAATGCAGGTGGGGGCGAAGATGCAGGGACCGTCGTTAAAGTGCAGGTACAATCCTGTTACACTAGCTTGACAACCAAAGCCATGGAACTAACGACTGGGTCTTGGCCATAGCAGCCTCAGAACCTCCAACGTGCATTGACTTTCTGATATACGAGCGCCATGTCGTCAAGTATCCCTTATATAAATAACTTAGACATTATCAAATCAGAATATTAATACAATAAGCCCTTACCATTCTCAGCGCAACCCACAACCCGACCCTTGTCGTCAACGAGCCGTTGAGATTAATAGAAACTGGCTTGTTAGCCTAGCTCATTTTCGTACACCGAGCAAATTAATATTAAACGGTGATGTCTTGGGTCTTTCCTCCGTATACATTTTCTGTGACTGGAATTAGCTCTGCATCCTAAGATTAAACAAATAAGTCGATATTTTCTGTTAATATCAAAGGGAAGCATTAAACCTAGGCGGACTAACGACAACTCCTCATTCTCAATATAGCACCTGCCATACACAGCGACAGACTCTCAGCGGAACCCGGCGGTGTCAAAGACATTCAATCACGAGTAGTTATTCAAATTAATCACACTGAAGACATGACCAGCCTACGTTCACTTTCACTCAGGGCTATTCACTGAGTAAAAAGGTGTTGTTATTCTTTGCACTGCAGTTTGCAGGCCAGCTCGTTGCTAAAATCATAACTGAAACATACTAATCTGACATCACAGTGAACATGATTTGTTTAAGCTCGTCGACTAAGCGAAACGTTTCAACAAAATAGCTATGATATTAACAACAGTTAATCAAAAGAACGTTAAAATAAATGTAAAACTGCCATTACCGTATTTGTCATGTCTGCAGTCATGGTCGCTCCAGTCTTCACACTTGTTCCTCCTCCGTTTAGTGGGCACTGTGCTCAGATCTCACGGTGCTGATTGGCCGAATAGGAGTCCTGCGTATCTGTGCTCGATTGCTCTTCCTCCATCCTTAAACTACCCGGATGTGGGTCACAGTAAATTTGAATTTGAATTTTTGAGAGCTAAACATGAATTCAAATTCAGATCATAGTATTCAGATTCACTTTTTCAATGCAAGGATTGAACTTAATAAATACAATTTCAAACTATGTGCAGTTATTCTAGTTTATCTGTTCAAATTCAATTATAAATTCCCTCGAATTCAGTTTCTGGTGGCACATATTTCTGCCCATAAACATTACTCATTCATCTAACCAGTCCCAGTTTATCCCTTAACCTCTGAAGGATGTATTCCTCACTCCGTAGTCCCATAACAGTTCTTAATGCACTTGATGTCCTGTGATGCCAGAAAAGGTACAGTGTCTCTGGGACCATCAAGGAATTTCAACTGGAAATGTACAGGCTTGATATTGTGTTTCTTTCTAGAGTAGTTCATTTACCTCCCAAATGTGTCCTTGAGAGGATGACACTCACAGGGAAAAGTCTGTGCAACAATACAAGGACTGCCACCATCTTTGCCCTTGAAAAAAAAGATAGCCCATGACTCCATCCTCCAGTTCATCCATTAACTTTTTTCCTTCAGAAGCAGGGATGACTCGCCCATGGTAATCATACACAATATCTCCTTTGGAGACAGGCACAGTGGCAAAAAAGGAAATATGACTGTCATGTCCTCACAAAACTTTGACGCTGCGTTTTGTCATCCAATGTTGTTTGCTCACCTTTTCCCTTGCTTTCTCCAAAGTCCTTAATGTCAAGCCCCTTCCATTTCTGATCAGTGATCGCTTTATTTTCTCATCTTCTTCAATGACCATCTTCTCCGTTGATATCCAATGTTGACGAATGTCTTTAAATTCTGGAAGGTTTGTGTTCCATTTCTCTTGAAAGATAATGAATCCATGTCAGTTCACACCTGCCAAAGTGAACTGAAGTAAATTTTCAGTTGGAGTCAGTAAACAAATCATAAACAATGAAAAGCAGTTCAAAGAATTACATATAACACTGTGCTCCTTGTCTGTGTTTACAACATACTGTTTTCTTTTCAAAGACAAGACAGATGCTTACAGAGGATACATTTTGTGCGCTGCTTGCACTGCTCTCTCTACCACTTGTCGTAAACGCTGCAGTCTTCATATCCAGCACTTATCCTCATCTGTTTTGTGGCTGGTAGGAAAGAACTTTCAGGACCTTCAGGCACACAATCTTCAACTCTTCACTCAATAATACATCCATAATTGTAATCACAAGTTTCACCAGACTCCAGTGGATTGTCACTGCTGGGCGCAGCACTCTTGCTGATCAGCTCGCAACGGAGATAATGGTAAAAAATTAGTTTATGTTGGTGTATGTGACCTAATTTAATTTAAATGCATGGGAGGAAGGGTATCCTAATTTATAAAGTGGGTTTGTGTGTGTGTGTGTGTGGCTATGACCTAGAACAACACCTCTTCCCGTGTGTTATGCCAGTTTTTTTGTTTTATCTGTACACAGTCCCGGTAAAATTAAATAAAATCATTCATTCATTAAATATGGATTGTGGTTGAAGTACTTTTGAAATAGTCACTACCGCCAAAGACTAAGTTCTAAATCTGAATTTGCATTTGCAATGTGTTTTATACACACACACATACATATATATATATATATATATACACACACACATACATATATACAGAGATGTGTAATCCACTGAGCTTTGCTATCAAAAAGTTTGCTGCTTATCTTCATTTAGGTGTTCATGGAGGACTTAAACTTAAACTTACATGTAATGACACTTCAACAGCACTTGTCAATGCACCAAGGAATGCACGGGTTCAATAGTTATCTAGACCTTGAGAAAAAAAATGGAAGAAAGAGACATTACACTGTTGAGCCATTTGTTCTAGACAGCTTGCTGGTTATGTCACCAAGGCTAAAATTCCTTTGGTAGGCATTGGTACATCTACGTTCAGTCTGCAGTCTTCAGAGCCTAACGTCTACAAAACTGTATTTTGTCATTTATTTTTTGGTCAGAGGAGCCACACATTGCAAAACACCCTAACCTAACTCTGCTGAAGGAAATGGTAACACAGGGCACAGAGGCTGAAAGTGTTAGATAACACAACATTATTTTCTCTGAATAGAGAACTGATCCAAAATATTTGTCCAGCTACTGGGCTACAGCTGACCTGTCCCTAAGACTTGTTTGTGAATAGAGCATGGGTCAGTCATTTCAAAACAATCAAAACAAATTAACACACTTTACTGTACCGTGAGTGACATAACTTTATCATACACAACTGAAATTTCAACTTACCTAGGGTCTTCTTTGTGACAGGCTAACACCTTTATGTGGTCTATGGCAACAGGCAGATGATCCTTGTTCAAAACTGTGCAGCCAACGAAAACACAAAGACAAGTCTGAAAAAAGAGGATAAAATGCGTGTGCTTGGCAAGGCAACTTCTATATTGTGCATCATGAGGAGTGTGATCCAATCATTACTTTGGACAGTGGTGGGTTACACATGTGGCAGCGGTCCTCCATGTGATACTGATGGTAGCGGATTCCACATCTGATAGTTGTGGTAGCGGTCTAAACATGTGATAGTTGTAGTCTTTGCACCATAGCTTGGAGTTCAGCTGGTCCCACTTGAGAGCCCCAGGCCACATCTAATAATACACAATACACAGTTGTGGTAGCAGTCTACAAAAAAGAGATGTTAGGATTACTGGTGCATGTGGGTTTTTGTAATTAGCCACAAAAGCAAGTGCACTAACTGATCAATAGCGCTGTATCTCGGTTTTCAAAAGTAAGGCTTTCCAACCGGCCACGAGTCTCTCTGAGGTGACATTGCTGACATACAGCCCTCTCTAGATCTGGGATTCATATATGGGTCTTGTCATAGCATGTTTTCACTCTGGGCCCCCTTGTGGGAGCGCCAGGCACGACACTCCCAAAGAGTTTGTCTTAGTCAAAAGATCAAAAATGCATCTATTTAAGGACAAGGACAGACAAATATTGTTGGCTTACATGTTTCAGTACAGTTGCGTACCTGGTGGAATTATTTTGCAAGACTGCTATTCAAAGACCCATGAATGATGACACCACATTCAAATCACAAGGGGGAATCAGAATCAGTCTATTTGACTCTCCATACATTCAACAAATAGACAAGTCAAATAGACAAATGGAAAGATATAGACACATACTGTATAATGGAGGCAACTATGTCCACATAGGAGCTATCTACATGATGAAGGCCTACAAATAAGTGATAATATTGCAGACAAAGTAGAGTGACATCACATTCAAAACATGTAAAGTGCAGAGTAATAGTTTATTAAAGTGTCTGTTTTCCAAATCACGTAGCATTGGATTCGTGTCAAGGCTAACTTCACTAAACTAGCTAACGGCAGCTAGTAGAGATTTGCGTTGGAGGCTACTCATGGCTAAGTTAGCTTTGACAAGAATCCAATGCTACGTGATTTGGAAAACAGACACTTACCGAGCTGGCTTGTGGTGGTAGCCCTGTGGGGGTTGCTGTCGCTGTCATCGTCGCTGTAGAGAAATTTTGGATTGAATTTTGGATTGTTTTCTGCTAAGATGGTTGCAAACCAACCATAAAACAGTTGTAGATTCTACCAGATGAAGGAAGGCGAGAAAGGCTCTTGCTGAGCATGCGATGCCAAAGTCAGTCAAATTGCGCCCTCTCGTGGCCATAGTGGAATTTGCATATTAGTTAAATAGTTTCACCTGAAACATTTAGATTTAAAATTTATATTTATATTTAAATTTAACATTTAGACTCAGTATTTAGGTTTAACATTTAGATGTTACATTTAATATTTAGATTAAACTATTTAAAATATCTATAAGATGACAAATATTGTAATAAATGTGCAAAAACTTGACACCCATTTTTTTAACACTATTTGAAGCTGAATGTGACTAAATGTTTCTGTAATTTTCAGCACGGGCCTTTACAAACGGCACCCCATAACATACTGGATAATGGAGGCAACTATGTCCACATAGCAGCTATCTACATGATGAAGGCCTACAAATAATATTCTAGACAAAGTAGAGTGACATAATATTTAAGACACATGGATTGGGATGTAAAGTGCAAAGTAATAGTTTATTAATAATAAAATTATCTGAACTTTCTTTTGAAATAGTGTGATTATTATTTGTTTACAGTCAATATTTACATGACAGCAGAACAAAGAGGACACGAGAAATGAGCAAAAGGCAACATATTAATCAAGATGGATCGGCTTGGATTTCACACCTCCATAACATCTTCAAATTCCTGAAGATTGATTGTTCCCAACTTGGACTAAAGTGTAGAAACACAGGACACTGATGTGAAAAATGCTCTAGTGAATAATATGTGAATAGTGAATTTATTACACAGTCCACACCACAGTCTCTGTGTGAATGTGTTTGGTTATGCATCAGTCACCTGATTTAAACTGCAATCCAACAAAGTCCCAACTCACACTGAAGAGAGAATCTAACCCGGTCTACATAGGAAAAACACAGAAGACACTTAAGACAAATGGTCTGCTTAATACAGTAATATGGCCTTCATACCACCTTCACAGAGATGGGATTATGGTTCTATGATCAAACATTTGCAGTTCGTAGTTACTAAGTAGTTAAGTTAGTCACCAGACATTTTGTGATGTATATGTCTGGATTGATTGTTTGATTGTTTACATTAAAATTACTATCCCAGACTTCTGAGCACGTCTGGAATGACGAGAAGACCATAGAGAAAGTTTAAAACAATTTACCCTACAAGCTCTTTTTAAAATAAACCTGCGCTGCTAGCAATAATCTTTGATTTGCCATTAAAAGATATGTCCAGTTGTAAAAAGCTTAAAAAGTGCCTTGCGCTAAATGACCACAAGAGGGCGCTTATAGACCACTCTAATGTGGATGAGGAACTGTATAAGCAATGCTACAGAGCGGTACTTGCAGAATTGTGAGTGAAATAGGCTTAGTTTGTCCACATTATACATTCCCAAGCATGTAGGTCAGAAACAACTGGCATTAAAATTACTCTCCCAGACTTCTGAGAACGTCTGGAATGACGACAAGAGCACAGAGAAAGTTTAAAACAAGTTACCCTACAAGCTCTTTCAAAAATAAACCTACGCTGCTAGCAATAATCTTTCATTTGCCATTAAAATATATGTCCGGTTGCAAAAAGCTTAAAAAGTGCCGTACGGCAAATGACCACAAGAGGGCGGCTATAGACCACTCTAATGTGGATGAGGAACATTGGGAATGACCGCCAAATTTCAAATTCAACTTTACTGTGACCCACATCCGGGTAGTTTAAGGATGGAGGAAGAGCAATCGAGCACAGATACACAGGACTCCTCTTCGGCCAATCATCACCTTCCTTTTTGAGCACAGTGCCCACTAAACGGAGGAGGAACAAGTGTGAAGACTAGAGCGACCATCAGTGCAGATATGACAAATATGGTAATGAAAAATGTACATATATTTTAACGTTCTTTTGATCAACTGTTGTTAATGTAATAGCTTTTTTAACAATTCGGTTTAATCGCGAGCTTAAATCATGTATGTTTCAGTTATGCTTTTAGCAACGAGCTGGACCTAGTCTACAAACCCCCTGCAAACAATAACGACACCTTTTTACTCAGTAAATAACACCGAGCGAAAGTGAACGTAGGCTGTCTTCAGCGTGATTAATTTTAATAACTACTCGTGATTGAATGTCTTTGACACCGCTGGGTTTTGCTTAGAGTCTGTCGCTGTGTATGGTAGGTGCTATATTGAGAATGAGGAGTTGTCGTTAGTCTGCCTACGTTTAGTGGTTCTCTTTGACATTAATTTGCTCTGTGTACGACAATGAGTTAGGCTAACAAGCCTGTACGTTCACACCAGAAGCGACCAAAGCGACCAGGTCACCGAGGTCGCTGAAGAAGCTTCGCTGTTGAGTTCGCTTTGTTCGCTCATGACGTATCATTTGGAATGTTAGTCATTTAAAGGGCCGCAGCCAAAAAACGCTTCCCCGACCAACAGTTGTGAAAGCGGTGATGTATGTGTAGGGCGAAACATTGATGTACTTGAACTTTGACATGTTTGGTTAATAAAGGAATAAAAGAGTATAAAACGTCTACATGCACTGACTGCTGAAAAATATTCAGATTCATATTCATACAATGATTCATGAATTATTTAGGCCGCTGACTGTAAACATCAGTTTACTTAAATCGCATCATTCTTCGCATTAAATTGCAATCTCGTTTTAAATATGATTATGTTTGTAGCAGTATTTAAAAACTTGGCCTTGGTCGAGGCAGTCCACAAGAGCAAAGCAGTTGCGGATAAAATCCCGCTTAAAACTACTAGCCTTAACAATTGGCTAAAGATTTACTGTAAAGAGCAAATTAAATGTACTCCCGCTTAATACAATGCAGAACGCGTTCTATAAATACTGGCACGTATCATTTCTGTTTCATCATCTCAGCATGGAAGACCATGTCTTGTCTTGTCTGTCCCACTACCTCCGCAATTTTCTCCCACGCTTCACTTTTTTGTTTGCATCGCTGAAGCAAAACAGAATTGGGTCGAGGGTTGAGTTACAATTATATCGTTGTCCTGCCTCTAACCATGATTTTCTCAATCTACATACTGATAATACTGTATTGTGTTGGTTTTAGGGAATCCAAATTGAGGATATTGATTGGGAGAGCTTAGGGGGGCTTGTGACAACTCCACCAACCCAGAGGAGGAGATTGTGGTCAGTTTCCAGAGGGGCCACACCCAACAGCCCCCACTGACCATCGACCTGGGGGTGCACATCAGCGACGACCTCTCCTGGACCACCAACACTGCATCACTGGCCAAGAAAGCACAGCAGCGTCTCTACTTCCTGCGCAAACTTAAGCGGGCATGTACTCCACCACCCATCATGACTGCATTCTACAAAGGAACCATAGAGAGCATCCTTACCAGCTTCATCAGTGAGTGGGGTGGGAGCTGCACTGACTACAACAGGAAGGCTCTACATCATGAGGACAGCTGAGAGGATCATTGGTGCATCACTCCCCTCCCTGCAAGACCTGTACACCACCCGCCTCACCAGAAAAGCCATCACAATGGTCAGTGATGCAAGTCACCCAGCACACAGTCTGTTCAGTGTCCTGCCCTCTGGAAAGAGGTACAGGAGCCTCTGCTCCCGCACTACCAGAATCGCCAACAGCTTCATCCACCAGGCTGTGAGACTGCTGAACTCATTCCCTTCCCCACTCCCAGCTCCAGCCAGCAGAAGCACCAGGCGTCTAGGAAGACACTGGACTCACCCCCCCCAACCGAAACTCTGCATATGCAAATTGCAGGGGCAGCTACTTCTAAATGCACAAAGCTGGAACACTCAGTGAACTTCACCTCATGCCTTGTCTGTCTTGTCATGCCCTGCTATATTAGTAGTGTACTTAGGGTTCTCTGTCTTGTCTTGTCATACCTAATGTTAGGTAGTAGCACTAGGCAAAAGCAGCCTTAAGCTACTTGCATTTTATTTATTTATACAACCTTAGGATTAGAATTGTCTTGTTGTGCATCTGCACTTTACTGTTGTCCACGTACACGCATGGGACACTGGGAAACGTAATTTTGATTCCTTTGTATGTCAAGTACATGTGAAGAAATTGACAATAAAAGTTCTGCTTCCTGATACCTTGGCTTTCCCACTGGACTACCTCGGCATTGCACCTCTGGTGGTCCTCGCCTATCATGGCTTACCACCAAGATTCCCCTCCTGAGACCTTGCCCCCCCACTGGACTATCTATGAACTGCAACCTCTGTGTTTTGTTTCCATTCCCCATGTGCTTCTGTTCTGTTGCCTGCCCTGCCCCTTTCTCCTCCCCTGCTCTACACCTGCTCCTCATGATTCTGTTTTCCCCGTAATGAGTTTCAGCTGCTCCCTGTTTCTCCTAGTGCTCCTGCCCCCTATATAAACCCCCGTTTTTTTTTCTGTTCCTGGTCTGATCATCTGACCTCGTTCCTCGTCTATTGTAAGTCTGTATCTAGTCTGCTCACCTACCCGCAAGTTCTGTTTCCGTGTTTTTACCTGCTCTCGTTTCTCGCGTCTGCCTCGTGGAATAATTTTGAGCTTTTTGTTTCTTCCTGAACCTTTTGAGGAAGTTTAGATAACTGTCTTTGTACCTTTTGGATGTTTTTGAGTTTCCTCTGTTTTCCCTGAACCCCTGCCCTTTTTGATACCCGTTTTTGGAAACCCTTTGTTGGATTACTTGTGTGTTTTTGCCTTACCGAGATCTCCTGAGCTTTCTTCCACCGCGTACTGCTTTTTGTATAGTTTCTTGCTCTTTGTGAAATAAACCGTGCTGATCTGCATTTGGGTTCCTGTTTGAGTCTTAACGAACTTTACAAAAAGTGACTGACTTTGGTTACCGTGCCAGAAATGGAATGTCCACTGAAGACAGAAGACACTGAAACGCTTTGCCTTGCCATTGATCCCCTTTCTCATTCAAATAGTTTTGGAAGAGACATTTATTTGACCACACTCGCTCATGCTTTGTACCTACTTCACCATCATTGACAGTCATGCCTGTGCTAGAGGACTTTTAATAACTTGTGATGGGACAATTCCAGTGTAGGACCACATGTATCCAGGCAACTTGTAGACCACCTTTCACCATTTACAGCAAACTAATTAAAACTAAATGTATAAAATGCCACAAAGTTGTATTTTGCTTTCATACTTTTTTTTTTAATCAGACACCATCACATAAATTCTGGCAATTCTGGCAACCACAAGGAGGAGGGTAAAATCACAGTGAAGGACGTGATAAAAAAAAAAAAAACACTTATCGAAAACATGCTAATGCTGCTTAAAGCACAACATTCAGTGTAATGGTCATTAACACCCATGAACAGAATTAGGTGCAGATACCAACTAGATTTTGGTATAAATATCTGAAACCCATTTACTACTTTAGCCTGAATGTATACACATTGTACTGAACACTGAAGCTATGGAAAAAAAAGTAGCACTAGATATTTTCAACGTCAGTATTTCACATAAGCCTGGTGAAATGCCTGGCTTAGATGAAAGGCTTCTGTCATTACTTGTTTGAAGTCAAGATAAGTTTGCATATGCTGAACAGGCAGGTGGATTGTATTGCTACATGCAGTGACTGTTGGGTAGCAAACTGTATGTACACCATACTGGATGTCACAAGTGTGATTGAACTCCACAACGACTCTGAAGTTTCTCTTTTCTTCTGGTAAGACGGGAATGTGGCCTTGTCCTGTCAGCCACTGGAGAAATGTACTGGGGGACAGGTGACCTGGATAGTTACCCACCTCTGGATGTTCATCTTTTCAGAGACAGATGAAAAAAACAACCATGTATATGAAACATTGGACAGTTTGTCTGTAGCGACACAGGTAAATCTTATATCTGACAAGGAAAGTTTATCATATATAATAACTAGGTGTAAAAATGCAGTTTAATTATGGGGGTGGGGGCTTACTGATGGCAGGGGAGGTGGAGTAGTGTGATGTGTATGTGGGGGAGAGGGCTCAGGTTTTGGCAATGGCAGGGGCAGAAGGGCAGGGCAAACAAGGTCTTTAATTGTACATAAGTGTTCTTACAATGATGATGTAGCCTACATGGAAACTTCCTGAGATGTGTTATAGAGACACTAAGTACACAGAGTTTACAAGAAAAAGACTAAATAAGCAATTACATGCTTCCAGCTGCTGCAAGAAGTCCTGTAGGTGGTTCATAACGCTCACTTCAACTTGTTCTTTGTGTGTGTGTGTGTGGGTGTGTGTAGGGAGGGGGGGCGGGGTGGGGTGGGGTGGGGTAGGGGGTGTCCCTTCTTTCACTGGGATGTGTATATGATGTATATAGTGGATATGTTATGTTATATGGGATATATTTATGATGTTTATATGCTGCTGGACACCTTAATTTCCTCTGGGATTAATAAAGTAACTCTACTCTACATCCCTACTAAAGCGTACATCTATCAACTCACCTTCATCTCCTCTCCTGGCAGATGTTTGGATACTGGTTCATTACATCAGCGAGCCCATAAAGCTGCAGACCTTCATGTAGTTGGGAGAGAGGCAGCAGCCGAAGTTTGGCATTAAGAACAACAGCACTAAAATATAGATGGGAAAAAGAAATTCAATATGAAGTTAAATGTAACAAAGTAAAACATGAACATTAATGTAAGGACCTCTAAAACTAGGCCCCTTGGCCTAGGCCTACTATAACTATTGCTATAACTATAACTATTAACTAGTATAACTATTGTATTATGATACATGCATTATGTTACTGTGCTGGTTTAGCCAACAGCCGATATCTTTGGTTAGGAAGGGCTAGAAATTAGAAACGCTAGACTGATATCCTCTGGTTGAATTGCTTTCAATTCAACATCAATGAAATCAACCCTATGTCTAGTTATAGCACTTTTTTATGAAGAGTAAATAAACTTAAATAAAATTGCCATGAGAACAGTTACACTAACATTCTTAACAAGGATCAGCAGAGTTAAAAAAAGCTATTTGCCAAACAATTTCTTCCTTCTTTTCAACATTAACAGGTCCATTATAGCCACAGTTCTGTGGCCGACTCAACCTTAAAAACACACACACACACACACACACACACAAATGCCTAAGAGATAATTAAAGACACAACATGAGTACGATGGTGAATACTGCGTGTTTGTACCCGACACAGATGTGGAGGGGCCTTTACACTTCGATAAGCGCGATATTCAACAAATACATACACCATGGAGTTGATTGTTAGTGACAGTCTGATTGGCACCTTGCATGGCAGCCTTAGTCATCAGAATCATATATCACAATATTTTTGACCAAATATCTCAGTACTGATGTTGCTACAAAATTCCCTGACTTCCATGAATTCTGTGACAGCGGGGAATTCTGTATTACAAATGTTACGTGCTGGCTCAGGGCACGCAACATTAAGCGGGAAGACCAGGCGGTTTCATATTGATAATCAAAATATTTATTAAATGAATAAAGTTAAATGAGCAATAATCAAAGATAAGTATAATAATTGTGGTGCATGTCAGTGTAATGAGAAAACAAAAGTGTCAGTCGATAATCAGTCAGATTTCACCAGCACTCCTGAAAAAAAACAGTATAAATTAGAAGAAACAGTCATGTCCTTAGACTAAAAAATACTAAGGGCAGAAAGCAAGAAATAATTCTATGCGTTGCATAACATTTTGAGCAAAATTAAGTAATTTGAGCAAAACGGCATGCCACATATTAACAAATAACCATTTTACTTCTCATTCAAGTGAGGTAGGGAAAATGATAGTAATGTAATCCCATAGCCATAGCTAAATTGCTTGATCAAGATCCACCATGGAATATTTGGGACATTTTCGAATCTAGTCAGCCTTAAAAAGCTTCTGCTCAATCCCTGCAACCATCTCTTTGAAAACAAAGAATGATTCAATGTCACTATGGAAGTCACTACGGTTACTTCTATTGCAACTAAAAATAACTCAAAAACAGATTTCAATTAAACTTTCAGGAAATGTTGATAATGAGAAAGGAACATGTGATTACATTTGGGTGATCAGTTGAAGCAAAGGGGAGGAAATAGTACAAAATCCAAGCTGTTTGGCAAAGGTTCTAGTTCCAATATATGTACCTGTGAGGAACTCCCTCCATAGTGCTCCTGTATCAAGGCCTCCCCCATGAACCGGATTTTTAACCAACTGGTTGGCAATGCCGACTTCTGACGCTTCCATTGAGCAAGGCCCCGCACCACCACATGGGTTCTTGATGCAGTGAGAAGAAATTCTTCCTCATTGTTAACAGCAGCAGAGATGGCCTGCAGAACATCATTAAGGCTGAAGGAGAAATTAATGGGTGTTAGGCAGTTTGATTCTGGAAACTGTATGGTCTGTATTCCTTTAAGTCTGTGGTTGTCCGATTGTATGTATGTTGTATGTATGTATATGTGACATGCTTTACTCTGTGTGAGTATTTGCACCTTTTTGTCAGTGACTGTAATCCGAATCATCAGATTAATCACTAATCTGATAAAGGAGAGTAGCAAGTTCTCATTTATTATATGAAGATGGTGTATGAAGTGAGTGTTATGCAAGGAATATTGTCAATGTTGCACCCAAGAAAAATCTTGAGGAGCAAAACATTGTCTATTACAGATGTCTAGTGGCAAGCTTAAAAGTATACAGTAGTTGTTTCGGTGTTTTACAGTGTACAGCTATTTGTAGTATAATGGGATCTCCCAACATACAATGGGTCTGTACATACCTCCTGTGGATATGTATCTGAAGGCTTACAGGTTTGAACATGCAGCGAAAGGATTTATAGTGGATAGCTGGTCTGACAGGAGTGGCACACTGCCTTTGGCATAGTGGAGACAGACCTGGAGTCAGGAGGTAGTGGCAGTGTGTCTAGTTCCTCCTGTACTGGAGCAATATATAGGACACCCTTTCCTGCCTGCACTTGCAGTCTTCAGAATTAGCCCTGTGTAGCCACTGTCCTCAGGAGCACCATGTGTAATTTTCTAGCACCCCACCCTCCTAAAAAGAAAAATAATTTATGTGATAGTACTCATCACTCATGATATTGATCCAATTTTAACATTACAAACAAAATTACATTGGCCATAAGTTCTATGTACCTGCTGCTTTGTAAATCAGCCAGCCCCCAGACACACTTTACAGTTTTGGATAGAGATCTTTGAGGGTTGAACATACCTTCAAGAGCAATATAAACCACCAGTAAAATAAATAATACCACATACACCACATTGTGACATTTGTTTTGATAGTGGGCTATATTAATATATATAAAACTTGTTAATGATGCCACCTCACCTCATCATGTGTGTAGCTCTCTGGTATCAGTGTGGACCTGCATCCCAAACCAGCTTGCAGATGGAAAATTTCTTCACTGCCTTTGGGAGTGCGTTCAAGACATTTGGGTAAGAGGTAAAATGTAACTTGCATCTCTTCGACTGGTGTGAAGTGGTTGGCAGGCCCTCGAACACACTGGTGCTTTCCCTTGGTTCCAAAAAGACCTGTGATGAGAACATTACATTACACAATACAAGTACACATCTCACTAGCTATATTGAGAATTTAAATTGACTAATGTATAAGTCAGTCTGGCATAGAAGCCAAAAACGGTGAAGACCTTCACATTTCTGTGTGCACACTGGGTCGGCCATCTCTGCCCCTTTCCTGACTCGTTCCCTGTCTGTTAGAATGACACCGTGTTCAGAAGATGGATCACAATATTTTATGCTGAGTAGTTAACATTTAAATGAAGCAAAATTATTGAATTGGTATACATATTAATCAGTGTTATTTGTTATGAAACTAGACACAACATCTTGGAGTCTCTGGGGCAGTTTGCTGTTGGACACTGGGCCTAGGGTTGGTTCTGTATTGGGGACTGGGCCCAACAGGACCAGGGACAGGTATTCATTTGTCAGTAAATCTAGGAGGCGTCTTGCAGAGTTAACTTAATATGTAACAAGTTATACCACGGCTTGGTTTTATTTCCAATTATGATGCGCTGTTTGGAACGTTGGTTAATTTTCTGTATGCGCACAACTATGAAGTGGTCCCTGTTTACAGACCATGTTACGCTTGGGTATCAATGCGGCAAGTTCGTGGTGAACTGTAATAAATGGTAAAGATGTGACAGCTTTAGCAAAATGAGCAGATGGAAATACAAGGAGTAGCAACAAATGATATGCCTCTGAGATGGTTTTTAGTGCTACCACACTTCATTTGGTCTTCCAGTCAACATAATTTTGCTAAGCTAGGCTTAACAGAACTTTGGAATGGCTAGTGTGACAGTGCCAATAAGGGAGGGACACCAAGTTCTGATTCCCCATTGTTACCCACTACCCTCTATTAACACTTGAGAGGAACACACAGGTTAGGGGTACAAAAAACAGAGGCATGGTTATTTATACCCAAAATATATAATCTTTCTTTTGTTCAACAGAGCACACAAGTAATGAGTAGTGAATTAAAATAAAGACCTTAAGATACCAATGACAGTCAAAACACACAACACTCAATGGGGTTACTGGTGATGCGCCAAAACCCCTGGTTAAAACATCCCCGAAATCAAATTGGTCACACTGCGAGTCCAAACAAAATTAAATAATCCACTACCAACAATATGAAATAATTCACAGTAAGCAAAATGAAGTAACACACAGCAAGCAAAATGAAGTAACATGCAACAAACAACATGAAATGACACACAGCAAGCAAGGTTTGTTAATACAGCATACAGGGAACGCTTCAAGACCACCTCCATAGTGCCAGTGCCGAAACACTCATCACCTACGTGCTTGAATGACTACCGCCCTGTAGCACTCACGCCCATAGTGATGAAATGCTTGCCGCCCACACTGGACCCTCACCAATTTGCCTACAGAAGCAACAGAAGCACAGAAGATGCGATATCCACAGCGCTTCATTGTGTGCTCTCACACTTGGACAAGAATGCATATGCAAGAGTGCTGTTTGTTGACTTCAGCTCAGCATTTAACACAGTCATCCCCTCCAAGTTAATCGCCAAACTCTGCGACCTTGAAATCAGCAACCCCATCTGCAACTGGATCATGGACTTCCTGACCAACAGACCCCAGTTTGTTAGGTCAGGCCAGAACCGGTCCACCACCCCGTCACTGAGCACTGGTGCACCACAAGGCTGTGTGCTATCCCCATTCCTCTACTCCCTTTTCACCCATGACTGCAGGCCTGTGTATGTATCCAACTCCATCATCAAGTTTGCAGATGACACCACGGTGATTGGACTAATCAGTGACAACGATTAGTCTGACTACAAGAAAGAGGTGAAGCACCTGGCTGCATGGTGTGCTGACAACAACCTGCTCTTGAACACCAGCAAGACCAAGGAACTCATCGTGGACTTCAGGAAAGAGAAGGGAAACACCCATGACCCCATCCACATCAATGGTATGGCTGTGGAACGTGTTACCAGCTTCAAATTCCTGGGAACCCACATCTCCGAGGACCTGTCCTGGTCGACCAACACCTCAAGCCTGGTCAAGAAAGCCCACCAGTGCCTCTTCTTCCTAAGGACACTAAAGAAAAACCACCTGTCCACTAGCATCCTGAGCAATTTCTACCGCTGTGCGATCGAGAGCATCCTGACTAACTGTGTGACAGTTTGGTATGGAAATTGCTCTGTCGCTGGTCGCAAGGCTCTGGAGCGAGTGCTGAAAACTGCTCAGAGAATCACAGGGACTCCGCTTCCTGCCATTGAGGATGTCCACAAGAAAAGATGTCTGCGACGGGCACGCAACATTCTGAAGGACACCTCTCATCCTGCCAACATACTATTCCAACTCCTCCCCTCCAGAAGGCACTACAGGAGCCTCCAGACTAAAACCACCAGGTTCAGGAACAGATTCTTCCCCATTGCCGTCACACTACTGAACTCTGTCCCCCACTGAACCTCACACTGCACTCTGCTGCTATAGCCCTTGGACTGCACATCTGTATATACTTCTGTACATCTGTATATACTTAACACTTCATACATCTGTACATAACTATCTCTATTGCACATCTGTATATTGCCCTTTATATTGAATCTATATAGCACATCTGTATATTACCCTCATTATCTCTTCACCTTACATGTATATCGCTCTTCAGCCTAATTATTATTCTGCCTATTTATTATTACTACTCTTATCTGAATATAATTTGCTCTTTAACTGTACATATTGCATTTACTGTATATACTGCACTTGCTGCTCTTTGCACTTCTGATTAGATGCCAAACCGCATTTCGTTACCTGTATTTATACATGAGTAATGCCAATAAAGTTGAATCTAATCTAATCTAATCTAATGCCACCGTTAGCGGGGTTATTGGCTGCACAGTCACCAGAAGCATACATAAATGGACAGACACTATACAGACGATAGACAAAAAAATGTAACAATTAAAACAGACAAACAAGCTCTATGCAACCGGCACACCGACATACACATACAGCGAACAACCACACACACGTACAAAAATAAACTGCCAGCACCCAGTCGCAGGCGGCCTAGCTGCCAGGTAGCCAGCCACCACAAAGCAGGACGACAGACGGGAAAATGGCAACAAAACAGGCAGAGGGCAAAACAGCAACACTGACCCTCACCGTTGGATGTCACACGACTCCTAGGGGAAATATAGGGGTGTTTATTTACTCTACTGTTAACCCTAGCTGCAGCAAAAGGAGAAAAGGGAAGAGGCACGAACCTACTGGGCAGTAGCTGACACACGGCACAGAGAGGTCAGACTGTTGAACCGTCTTATGAGATTATTGCTGTAAACCACACAGTCAACACGTTACCCTGCTAGTTAATACTATTCGGTGCCTCTAAAAGTAGTTTTAAGTACATACCTGAGCTACGACCAACAAGTGCGTCGGAGGGTAATGATAGAACAGCACTGCTAGCTAGTTAGCATATGGAACGCAGCCACGGCTAGAATGTACACAAACCGTAAATACTCAAACATATCGGAATGCAGGAAATGCAATGAAAAGGCAACATACCAACAAGCCAGTGGAAAAGGAATTAACGTCTGGTTAGCCAATTACAATGCAGG
>JAIFZK010000179.1:180000-215000 GCA_027481765.1 Tenualosa thibaudeaui
TACAAATAATATTCTAGACAAAGTAGAGTGACATAATATTTAAGACACATGGAGTGGGATGTAAAGTGCAAAGTAATAGTTTATTAATAATAAAATTATCTGAACTTTCTTTGATTATTATTTGTTTACAGTCAATATTTACATGACAGTAGAACAAAGAGGACACGAGAAATGAGCGAAAGGCAACATATTAATCAAGATGGATCGGCTTGGATTTCACACCTCCATAACATCTCCAAATTCCTGAAGATTGATTGTTCCCAACTTGGACTAAAGTGTAGAAACACAGGACACCGATGTGAAAAATGCTCTAGTGAATAATATGTGAATAGTGAATTACACAGTCCACACCACAGTCTCTGTGTGAATGTGTTTGGTTATGTGTCAGTCACCTGATTTAAATTGCAATCCAACTAAGACTCTGAGACTTTGAGTCCCAACTCACATTGAAGAGAGAATCTAACCCGGTCTAGATAGGAAAAACACAGAAGACACTTAAGACAAATGGTCTGCTTAATACAGTAATATGGCCTTCATACCACCTTCATAGAGATGGGATTATGGTCCTATGATCAAACATTTACAGTTAGTAGTTGAAGTAATGTAATGAAGTAGTTAACTTAGGCACTAGACATTTTGTGATGTATATGTCTGGATTGATTGTTTAATTGTTTACATTAAAATTACTATCCCAGACTTCTGAGAACGTCTGGAATGATGAGAAGACCATAGAGAAAGTTTAAAACAATTTACCCTACAAGCTCTTTTTAAAATAAACCTGCGCTGCTAGCAATAATCTTTCATTTGCCATTAAAAGATATGTCCAGTTGCAAAAAGCTTAAAAAGTGCCTTGCGCTAAATGACCACAAGAGGGCGACTATAGACCACTTTAATGTGGATGAGGAAAACAGGAAATGGCCGCCAGCATGGTCAGTAGTATAAGCAATGCTACACAGCGGTACTTGCAGAATTGTGAGTGAAATAGGCTTAGTGTGTCCACATTATACATTCCCAAGCATGTAGGTGAACAATTGGCAGTATCCTGTCTAGGCACGAAAATAATGGGTCTAGACAAAAACTTTAACATTTTAAGTAGGCTACAAAACAAAATAAAAAAAGACCTTCACGTGTACTCTGCCTTGACGTGGTGTGGGGGCTTTATTATTGCAGGATCTCTCACTTCCCTACCATGATTAAGACCTGCACCAAAGGGTGTATTGCAAGTCCTGTAATGTAGCATTCTTGCAATGTATCATCTGTCACTGGCTGAAACAAATATTTAGTGATGTATATATCCGGATTTATTGTTTGATAGTTTGCATTAAAATGACTCTCACAGACATCTGAGAACGTCTAGAATGACGAGAAGAAGTTTAAAACAATTTACCCTACAAGCTCTTTTTAAATAAACCTGCGCTGCTAGCAATAATCTTTCATTTGCCAATAAAAGATATGTTTGCATATGTTGCAAAAAAGCTGAAAAAGTGCCATATGGTAAATGACCACAAGATGGCGACTATGAACAACGTTGGAAATGACTGCCAGCGTGGCCAATTGTATCAGAAATACTGTAGGTATACTTACTACTGTGAGTGAAATGGGGCAGAGTGGGGTTGATTGTCACACTTTTTACTTCAGTTTAATTTTCCGCCAAAATAGTGTCCTGCAGAAATTTCATTTCAGCACACAACAGATGCCTAATATGTGAGATACAAATGGAGGAATTTAGCCGTATTAGAAATCATTCTGTTCAAAAGATATGGGCTGTCAAATGTACCTCACACAACCCCATTGTGAGGTAGGTTGTGAGGTTGATGGGTTGTCGATGTATTCCAATGAAATAAAAAAGGAAAATTGGGATGTTCTTAAAAATTATGTAAAAGTATACTTTTATTGAAATGTAAAACCAAGCACATCTCATGCACTGAGAACATAATAACAGTTTCATTAATATTTTACCATTTCAGCTGCTTTTAAGAGATTTTGCATTCAAACCTATTAGGCAACCTGACCATAAAACTTAACTAAAGGGTGTGCCACAACTCTTGTAATGTAGCAATGTAATGTATCACTGGCTGAAACTTATTTTCTTATAATTACCTTTTTTTCCTTCCTGTTCAGTGAATGTTGTCTGAATGCAGATGTGTGTAATATGTCTGATCTGTTTTTGCATTGTGTATTATGTGTATTATGTGTATGCTGCTGGACACCTTCATTTCCTTCGGGATCAATAAAGTAACTCTACTCTACTCTACTCAAACATTTAGTGATGTACATTTACACTTAAGTGAGAGACACACTGTGGGAGCCAAGTTTAGTTTATATTTGCTGGCCCTCTGGAACCTGTGCATAGTATTATTTGTTACACTTTATTCTAGTACCTCAAAAAACTAGCAAAACTATGACATCACCCCACCTGATTATTTAAAGATGTTGTTCCAACATGCTGACTAGTCTCAGTCAGATAAAGTAAGATGCAGACCAACAGTTTTTTTCCAGTTGTTAATACCAAGCTTTGCACTGCAATCATTTGATAATAGGAAACTGTCTGTCTGCCTGCTTGCTTGCTTGTTACCTGCTTGCTACCTATAGCTTTCCTGGCTGTGTAACCTCTCTCTGCCTGCCTGTCTCTTCTACCACCAAGGAATGAGCAACAGTTGGACACAGTTGCCGTTTCCAAAATGGCACCACCATTTGTACCACCATTTAAGTAAATGAGTTGACAATTGAAGCAAACAAGGACTAATTTTCTTGATACAAAATGACACCTCCCAGCTCCTGGTGTATCCAGTATAGAGCAGTGTGGCTTTTCTGAAGCAGCGTTTCAATTTAAGCAGGCAACAAATGTAGAACATATAAACTTTGGATTTTATTTGACCATAAACAAATATACAAAAAAAATGTTCTGTGAGGTGCTTAAAGCTGGAACTTTTTTCCTTCAGAAGCAGGGATGACTCGTGCATGGTAATCACACGCAATATCTCCTTTGGAGACAGGCACAGTGGCAATTACACCTACACAAAACAGAAAAAGGAAATATGACTGTCATGTCCTCACAAAACTTTGACGCTGCTTTTTATGTCACTGCGGTCTTCATATCCAGCACTTATCCTCATCTGTTTTGTGGCCGGTAGGAAAGACCTTCAGGCACACAATCTTCAACTCTTCACTCAATAATACATCCATAATTGCAATCACAAGACAAACCTTTCACCAGACTCCAGAGTGGATTGTCACTGCTGGCCGCAGCACTCTTGCTGATCTGCTCGCAACGGAGATAATGATAAAAAATTAGTTTGGTTTATGTTGGTGTATGTGACCTAATTTAATTTAAATGCATGGGAGGAAGGGTATCCTAATTTATAAAGTGGGTTTGTGTGTGTGTGTGTGTGTGTGTGTGTGTGTGTGTGTGTGTGGCTATGACCTAGAACAACACCTCTTCCCGTGTGTTATGCAAGTTTTTTTGTTTTATCTGTACACTGTCCCGGTAAAATGAAATAAAATCATTCATTCATTGAATATGGATTATGGATGAAGTACTTTTGTTATAAATCTGAATTTGCATTTGCAATGGGACCGCCCGTCTGACCTAGGAAGAAGCAGCCCTTGTCTTCGGTCTCTTCATGTTGCCTCTGCAAGGCCAGTGGGCGGATGCACGTGAAGTACAACTCAAACCACTGTGATAATGACATAAAAATGTCAATAACCAGGTTGAATTTAGCAGTCTTTGGAAAACCTTATCCAGAAAGACATTTGAAGCACATTTGAATGTGGCAAAATACCTCTTCCTCCTCCATTATGAGAGTACAGGCCTCAGAATTATCACTGATTTGGATGGTCACACCATGAGTTCCCTTCTTGCAATCTTGAGCACAGTTTGTAAATATGGGTATATTTTCTTACATTCTTAAATGTATGGAAAACTTTTTATGACCAGGGTGATTTAGTTTTGATGTGCAGGAATATAATGTGGATTCTCACACACCTTGAAATTCACCAACTCTTCAAGGATTTGTGGTACAGCACAGACAAGATGGCCATACAGAAATAGCAGAACTGTGTCATGGAGTTTGTTGCCACTATACTCCCCGTCTTCAGTTTAACCGCCACACTGCACATTCATGGAGTGGTGTGCTGTAGAAGCTCCCATTTCTTCACAGAAGAGCTAATTATAACCAACCACAGATAAGAGACACGTTAGACACCTTAAGAACATTTGATAATGATTGAAACCATTAGTAGCAACAGGAGTAGTAAAAGGAGGAGAATCCAACCTTTTTGCTTTGACTACAAAAACCCCTCTCCTTTTCAAACACAGGATTATGGGTGCATGTGGGTTTTTGTATTTAGCCACAAAAGCAAGAGCACTAATTTATCCAGAGTGTGTTTTCACTCTGGGCCCCCTTGTGGGAGCGCCAGGCATGACACTCCCAAAGATCGTCTTAGTCAAAAGATAAAAAATTACATGACAAATCTTTTAAGTGGGTTTTAACAATTCAGGAACATACCTGTAACACATCAAACAGGGCATGTCACACGAGGACAGGGGAAAAGAATGCTGGCATCCCTATGACAATGTAATGAGCCAATTAGCATCTGGTTAATGGCTAATTAACGTTCGATAATTCACACGTATTTTATGACGTTAATTTGCATATCTGACATTCTACAAACAGCGAAAATGACAGTATTCATTTCCACATCACGAAACTCATACATGTCATAGAAAACAATTAAAAGTAGACTGTACAAATGAATTACATACACGGAGCACTAAGACATCCAGCTTAACCCTTTTCCAGACTTCCAACATGAGAAAGTCTGGGTGTGTGCAACCTCAATAAATGCCCGATCTGAAACAATAACAAAGCGATTCATGGAACCAAAGGAATCACATAGGTGTGTAAGGGATTTGGGGAAGTTTACTTAAGAATAAAGATTATTTATAACACTGTTACACTAACATTACCCACATAGCCTTCTCGTGTTAAATAAAACATTAGCGGATAGCTAGCCTAACGCAAATCTCTAGCAGCTGCGTTAGCTAGTTTAATTAAGTTAACCTCGACAAGAATCCAATGCTACGTGATTTGGAAAACAGACACTTACCGAGCTGGCCTGTGGTGGTAGCCCTGTGGGGGTTGCTGTCGCTGTCATCGTCGCTGTAGAGAAATTCTGGATTGCCGCCAGAACGTCTCTGCCGATGTTTTCTGCTAAGGATGATTCAGACATGTTTGCAAACCAACCACAAGAACAGTTGTAGATTCTAGCAGGAAGGCGAGAAAGGCTCCTGCTGAGCAAGCGATGCCAAAGTCAGTTAAAGTGCGCCCTCTCGTGGCCATTAGTTAAATATTTAGTTTCACCTGAAACATTTAGATTTTACAATTAGATTGAGATGTAACATTTAGATTTAACATTTAGATATATATTTACATTTAACATTTAGGTTTAACATTGACATTTCACATGTAGATTTAGATTTAACATTTACATTTAATATTTAGATGTAACATTTATATTTAGATTTATGGGATTATGGTCCTATGATCAAACATTTACAGTTAGTAGTTATTAAGTAGTTAACTAAGCAACTGACATTTTGTCTCTGTTTGAAAGTGTTTGATGTATCGGCCACCTGATTAACATGGAAGCCTGTGTAGAATCTGCCAGCTTGGGATGATTAGTGCCCTGAATCACATCAGTCCATCCAACCTCCGGGCTACATACTGAAAACACACAAGACACTTTAGACAAATGGTCTGTTTAAAAATATGGCCTTCATATCACCAGCATAGAAGTTCAGGATTTCTAAGCACCTCAATGCCTTGACATTCATATCATGCCTGGCAATTCTCCAAAATGGGGCACATATGGATTTTGTACATTTGAATAACATGAGTCTTGGGGGGTGTCCCAGAAAAATCTCCAGGATTATCAGATTTTGGGAAAATTCATAACTCCCAAGGTGACAACTGCTAAAATATGGCACCTCCACCCAACACTCCCATACAAGTTACAGACAAGGACGTGCCATCCCAAGTCTACAACCACCAGCCCAGCCAGTTGAGGACCTTGCCCAACCAGAAGAAGACGTGCAGGCTGTCGAAGACCAGGATGACACCAGACCAGCAGTGATGTCACCTGCCATGTGCCTACCCGCCAACCATAAATCACTGGACAAAACCTGAGGATTCATGCATCAGTTTAAGTCCATCAAATACACACATGCAGAACTTTCAGCTTTGCGTGAAGACATGCTCTGAAAAGAAGAATTCCTTCAAGAAGCTTTGAAGCTTTCAGACGAAGAAGGAAGCTTCTGATGTCTTCATAAAACATTCCTTTACATGCTGAGTTTGGTGTAGCATAAATGCTTGTGTGTGGGCTTGTTTGTGTCCTGATTTGTGTTTGAAGAGTTCTTATGACGAAATAAATAAATAAAGACAAAGAAGTCTGATGTCTTCAGAAAACATTCACGTGCATGCTGAGTTGGGTGTAGTATAGATTTTGGCTTGTGTGTAGGCTTGTTTGTGTTCTGGAAAAAAAAAAAACTTGCACTCTGCCTTCACGTGGCGTGGGGGCTGAAAAGGTCTTAATTAATGCAGGGTCTCTCACTTCCCTACCATGACTAAGACCTGCACCAACGCGTGTATTGCAAGTCCTGTAATGTAGCATTTTTGCAATGTTTCGTCTGTCACTGGAATTTTTGTCTTTTCAAATAAACCTGCGCTGCTAGCGATAATCTTTCATTTGCCAATAAAAGATATGTCCTGTTGCAAAAAGCCGAAAAAGTGCCGTACGCTAAATGACCACAAGATGGCGACTATAGACCACTCTAATGTGGATGAGGAGCAGTGGAACTGATCGCCAGTACGGCCAGTAGTATAAGCAATGCTACAGTGCGGTAATTGCAGAACTATGAGTGAAATAGGCTTAGTGTGTCCACATTATACATTCCCAAGCATGTAGATGAGGAACAATTGGCAGTATCCTGTCTAGGCACGAAAATAATGGGTCTAGACATAAACTAACATTTTAAATAGGCTACAAAACAAAATAAAAAGACCCTCACTTGTACTCTGCCTTGACGTGGTGTGGGGGCTTAAAAAGTCTTAATTATTGCAGGATCTCTCACTTCCCTACCATGACTAAGACCTGCACCAAAGGGTGTATTGCAAGTCCTGTTATGTAGCATTTTTGCAATGTATCATCTGTCACTGGCTGAAACTAACATTTAGTGATGTATATGTCTGGATTGATTGTTTGATTGTTTACATTAAAATTACTCTCTGACTTCTGAGAAAGTCTGGAATGACGAGAAGAGCACAGAGAAAGTTTAAAGAATTTACCCTGTAAGCCCTTTTTAAATAAACCTGTGCTGATAGCAATAATCTTTCATTTGCCAATAAAACATATGTCCGGTTGCGAAAAACTGAAAAAGTGCCGTTCGATAAATGACCACAAGATGGCGACGATAGTCCATTCTCTTTTGTTTGAGCAACATTGGAAATGACTGCCAGCGCGGCCAATTGTATCAGAAATGCTGCAGGCGCGGCACTTACAGTTGTGAGTGAAATAGGGGAGAGCGGCGTTGATTGTCACACTTTTTTACTGCCGTTTAATTTCTGCCAAAATAGTATCCTGCAGAAATTCAATTTCAGGACACAACTGATTCCAATGAGATAAAAATGGAAAATAGTGGTATTCTTAAAAAATATGTTAAAAGTATACTTTTATTGAAATGTAAAATCAAGCACGTCTCATGCACTGAGAACATGATAACAGTTTTACGAATATTACCATTTCAGCTGCTTTGAAGAGATTTTGCATTCAATCATATTAGGCAACCTGGCCATAAGACTTAACCAAAGGGTGTGTCACACCTCTTGTTATGTAGCAATTCTGTAATGTATCATTGGCTGAAACAAACATTTAGTGAAGTACATTTACACTTAACTCAGAGACACACTATTGAAGCCAAGTTTAGTTTATATTTGCTGACCCTTTGGAACCTGCACATAGTATTATTTACAATTTATTCTAGTACCTCAAGGTCATACGCGGCCCCCCATGGCATCGCCCCACTATTTGAGACAGACTGCTTTAATTTGACAATTTGTCTTTGGCCACCTGATTATTTAAAGATGTTGTTACCACATGCTGACTAGTCTCAGTCAGATAAAGGAAGATGTAGACCAACAGTTTGTTTGTTTTTTTTCCCAGTTATTAATACCTGGCTTTACACTGCAATCATTTGATAACTCTGTCTGTCTGCCTGCTTGCTTGCATGTTACCTGCTTGCTACCTATAGTTGGACACAGTTGCCGTTTCCTGTGAGGTGCTTAAAGCTGGATATTGGAAACTTTATTTGAGAGGTCACAGATCCAGCACAGCAATGTAACTTAAAGCAAAGCCAAACAAGAGGGGAAGCTTTTTTCGATGAGCAACATTTATGGGCAGAAATATGTGCCACCAGAAACTGAATTTGAGGAATGTATAATTTAATTTGAATAGCTAAACTGAATAATTGCATTAGAAAAACTGAATAACAGAAAAACTTGAATAACATAGTTTGAAATTGTATTTATTCATTTGAATCCTTGCATTGAAAAACTAAATCTGAATAGTATAATTTGAATTTGAATTTATTCACGTTCAGTTCTCAAAATTCATATTCAGTTCTCAATTTTACTGTGACACACATCCGGGTAGTTTAAGGATGGAGGAAGAGCAATCGAGCACAGATACACAGGACTCCTCTTCGGTCAATCATCACCTTCCTTTCTGAGCACACTGCCCACTAAACGGAGGAGGAACAAGTGTGAAGACTGGAGCGACCATGACTGCAGATATGACAAATATGGTAATGGAAATTTTACATTTATTTTAACGTTCTTTTGATTAACTATTGTTAATGTTATAGCGTTTTTTTAACGATTCGATTTCGTCGGCGAGCTTAAACAAATCATGTTCACAGTGACAGCAGACGACTAGTATGTTTCAGTTATGTTTACTCAGTGAATAGCACCGAGTGAAAGTGAACGTAGGCTGTTTTCAGCTTAATTTTAATAAATACTCGTGACTGAATGTTTTTGACACCGCCGGGTCCTGCTGAGAGTCTGTCGCTGTGTATGGCAGGTGCTATATTGAGAATGAAGAGTTGTCGTTAGTCCGCCTCCTATTACTGGTTCTCTTTGATATTAACAGAAAATATAGACTTATTTGTCCAATCTTAGGACGCAGAGCCAATTCCAGTCACAGAAAATGTGTACGATGGAAGGACCCATGACATCATCGTTTAATATTAATTTGCTTTGTGTGCGAAAATGAGCTAGGCTAACAAGCCAGTTTCTATTAATCTCAACGGCTCGTTGACGACAAAAGTTCGGGTTGTGGGTTGCGCCGAGAATGGTATGGGCTTATTGTATTAATATTCTGATTTGATAATGTCTAAGCTATTTATGTAAGGAATAATTGACGACATGGCATTCGTATATCAGAAAGTCAATGCACGTTGGAGGTTCTGAGGCTGCTATGGCCAAGACCCAGTCGTTAGTTCCATGGCTTTGGTTGTCAAGCTAGCAATTCCAAAGTTGTGTTAAGCCTAGCTTAAATTACGTTGATTGGAAGTGTGGTAGCACTAAAAACCATCTCAGAGGCACATCATTTGTCGCAACTCCTTGTATTTCCATCTGCTCGTCATTTTGCTAAAGCTGTCACATCTTTACCATTTATTACAGTTCACCACGAACTTGACGCATTGATACACAAGCGCAACACGGTCTGTAAACAGGGACCACTTCATAGGTATGCGCAAAATGAAAATTTATCAACGTTCCAAACAGCGCATCATAATTGGAAATAAAATCAAGCCGTGGTATAAATGGTCACATATTAAGTTAATTCTGCAAGACGCCTCCTAGATTTACTGAGAAATGAATACCTGTCCCTGGTCCTGTTGGGCCCAGTCCCCAATACAGAGCCAACCCTAGGCCCAGTGTCCAACAGCAAACTGCCCCAGAGACTCCAAGGTGTTGTGTCTAGTTTCATAACAAATAACACTGATTAACATGTATACTAATTCAAAATTCTGTAAGCCTTCAGATACATATCCACAGGAGGTTTGTACAGACCCATTGTATGTTAGATCACATTATGCTACAAAAACAGTGCCCTGTAAAACACAGAAACCACTACTGCACACTTTTAAGCTTGCCAGTAGATTTAGGCATTTAGCAGACGCTTTTATCCAAAGCGACTTACAAAAGAGGATAACATTCAAGCTACGACACAATGAAAGAACAAACAAGGTGTGCATATTGCTAACATAGAAACTGCACCATTTTAAGTTGAAAGTGCAATAGTGCAGAGAAATTAAATTGTTAAGTGCATTCTCAAAGTTTACGCCAGGAGATATTCTTGGAAGAGCTGAGTTTCTTGAAGGTGGAGAGGGTATCACTTGATCTGGTAGCATTTGGGAGGTCATTCCACCAGCGCGGAACCAGATACGAGAAGAGTCTGGATTGACCTGCACAAGGTGTTGGCCGTGCTAGAAAACATTCCTTAGAGGAGTGAAGTGGTCGTCGGGTGACATAGGACTTCAGGAGAGAATTCAGGTAGATGGGAGCAGAGCCATCATTCACCCTGAAGGCCATCATAAGTGCTTTGAATTTAATGCGAATATCTGTAAAAGACAATTTTTGCTCCTCAAGATCTTCCAAGGGTGCAACATTGTGAATATTGCTTGCATAATACTCACTTCATACACCATCTTCATATAATAAATGAGGACTTGCTACTCTCCTTTATCAGATTAGTGATGAAGACTCGGATTACAGACACTCCAAATCTAATATGGAAGACTTTGAGGTAAACTCAAATCAGAAGGTGACCTAATTGGTACCTTTTCAAACATCAGTGGTATTTTGGTTTTAAAAAAGTTTTGGACAAAGTATAAGGGACATATTACACAATTACAGACATGACACAATCTGTACTGTAAATCAGCAAACATTAAATGTCAATCTGTCTACATAAGTGTCACTTTGCCCCTGGACATGTTGCACCATTAAGCTTGAATAAAGTCTCTTAAGAGAACAAAGAGGAGATTTATCATTACAATGGATTTGGTCACTACTTGTATAGTAGCCAGTTCTACCTGGTGTAATGTGAAGTTTTAAGGTAGTTTGTAATGCAATGAACGGGTAATGCAAAAACATCTGTTGAAAGATGAATGATAGATAACAGATATATGCAATCAAGAAAAAATATTATTGGCATCGCATCACAATGTCAATGTCGTCATTCCTCCTGACAGCCTACAGAGGAAGACTTGCTTTTTGTGTCCTCAAAGACAGAGGTATGTTGAGATGTTAAGTGTTTAATTTTGAGCTATTATTGTCTCCACCTTTTATGTTAAACATTTCAGTGATTCCAGTTGCAGACCGTGTGTCTCCCTCCCAATGAGCTGGAGGCACATGCCAGTGAGTGAGGTAACAGAATTGTTTAGCACAATCTAGAAAATATGTCAAGATATTGTTGCATTTAGTTAGACATATCCCTCCCTTTAGTCTCCAACAGTAAATAACCTAAGGCTCTTAAACTTTTGGGGCCAAGTACCTCATCATGTCAAATAATCCAGGGACTGAACTAACAAATAAGTCACTGACACAAAGGTGCAAATACTCACACAGAGTAAAGCATGTCACATAAACATACATACATACATACAACATACATACACCGGACAACCACAGACATTAAGGAATACAGACAATACAGTTTCCAGAATCACACTGACACCCATTAATTTCTCCTTCAGCCTTAATGATGTTCTGCAGGCCATCTCGGCTGCTGTTAACAATGAGGAAGAATTTCTTCTCACTGCATCAAGATCCCATGTGGTGGAGCGGGGCCTTGCTCAGTGGAAGCTCAGAAGGCGGCATTGCCAACCAGTCGGTTAAAAGCCGGTTCATGGGGGAGGCCTTGATACAGGAGCACTATGGAGGGAGTTCCTCACAGGTACACATATTGGAACTAGAACCTTATTTCTTGCTTTCTGCCCTGAGAGTGTTTCACTCTAAGGACATGACTGTTTCTACTAATTTATACTGTTTCTGGTGGTGCTGGTGAAATCTGTGCAGTAAGTCTGGCTCAGAGCAGACCACCACCCTGCTCCCTCAATGTTTGGTGCTACAAGTACTTGTGCAGATACAGGGAGATACAGATTGAGCACATTTCCAAAGAGGATGTCTCTGATGTGCAGTATACATCACTTATCTCCCAGGTAAGAGGTCTGAAGGGTTTTACTGCTGTAAAATGTTGGACATCACATCTTTGTAATACAGTATTCCCTGCTGTCACAGAATTCATGGAAGTCAGGGAATTTTGTAGCAACATCAATACTGAGATATTTGGTCAAAGATATTGTGATATATGATTCTGATGACTAAGGCTGCCATGCAAGGTGCCAATCAGACTATCACTAACAATCAACTCCATGGTGTATGTATTTGTTGAATATCGCGCACTATCTTATTGCCACCACAAATATGCAGTATTCACCAACGTACTCACATTGTGTCTTTGATTATCTCTTGTGTGTGTGTGTGTGTGTGTTTTTAAGGTTGAGCAGTAACCAAAGATATCGGCTATTGGCCAAACCAGCACAGTAACATAATGCATGTATCATAATACAATAGTTAGTTAATAGTTATAGTTATAGCAATAGTTATAGTAGGTCTAGGCCAAGAACATTAATGTTCATGTTTTACTTTGTTACATTTAACTTCATATTGATTTTTTTTCCCATCTATATTTTAGTGCTGTTGTTCTTCATGCCAAACTTCGGCTGCTGCCCCGTCTCTCCCAACTACGTGAAAGTCTGCAGCTTTATGGGCTCACTGATGTAATGAACGAGTATCCAAACATCTGCCAGACACTCTTCGTCCCTGGGATGGAGGTGAAGGTGAGTTAATAGATGTAGCTTTAGTAGGGATGTATTGATGCCACTTAAGTCTGTTGGCATTCTCATTCATCTAGGTCATGGTTGTCAAAGTTGTAAGCAACTTTTTCCACTTGAATACATTTTGACTCTCATCTAAAAGGCTTCTTCAGTTCTAACCTGATGATGGAGAACCAGGGAACTATATCTCTGAACCACCCCACCTCCTACTGTGACTGATGCCACTTAAATACCAATAGTAATTCCAAATCATAAACCCAGCTTATTTTAAGTAACAATCATGTCTTTTACTTTAACTTTTTACAATAGACTCATAGCATTTGTGGGGTCATTGGACAATATTAATGAAGATATTTAAGCTAAAGGACTAATATGCTGAATTTTCCGAAAAAAATGAATCCTCCCCATTTTTCACCCTCCTCTGCTGTGCAGTCTGTTGGCTTTGTTTTCACCAGGGCCGCTTGCTGTACCAACTCTCCAGCTCTCTCCCACTGTCACTCTGTCTTTCTGGATAAACTCATAATGATATGTTGTTTCTCTCACCAGGCTGATGCTGACTTTGGGGCGTGCCATCCTGAGTTCAGTAAGGGCTTGTGGTCAAAATATACCAGGCAGGCAACTTGGCAGGCAACCCTTGGTGGATCACTGCACTGCAGTCTTTAATCACGCCGCCGGAGACAAGTTACCCACTCAAGACCCACACAAGGTGTGCCGAGTAACAAGCCTCTCTTCCTGGAGACTAGGATTCCCTTTTATACGCCCCAGAGCAGACACTATATGTGAAACAAGACCTACCTGGCAGACCTGCCCTCACAATGACGTTTGACTTCTTGCCCTTCAGTTGTTTTAGCTTATTTAGGTTCCCTGTCCAGGTGAAGATGGATGTCTATTTGGTTTCCACCAGCACCCTCTGTTTCCCATGGTCCTAACTATAATTTGCTTGGTTTGTTCAACTTTCTACAGAGGGACGATTGAGAGCATCCTCAGCGGCGCCATCACAGTGTGGTTCAGCAACTGCACCGCGGCAGACCGTAAGGCCCTCTCTTGGGGAATGGGGAAGAGCTTCTTCCTGCAGGCAGTCAGCACACAGCACCTTTATGCCCCCCGCACTTTCTTGCTGCCATCACTTATATTTATGTAGAATAGTCTTGTTTACAAATTATACCACTAGCCTTGCTGCTACTATTTATATGTAGAACAGTCTTCTGTTTACAAATCACAAGTCTAGCGTGTTTGTTTTAGGTCACCTGTAACTTTGACCTGCCTTGTTTACTACTGTGTTGTACTGTATGTAAATATGTGTACAAGAGTGTGCACGCTTGCGTGTGTAGTTGTGTGTGTGTGTGAGTGGGTGAGTGAATCTGTGTAGTCCCGCAATAGTGTATGTAGGCACTATTACGTATCTGTCTTGGCTGAAACGACAATAAAAAAACCTACTTGACTTGCTGTCACATAACTATTCATTTATAGGATATTACAATTTTTCCTACAGGCTCCAACAAAGAACAAGTGGAAGTGAGCGTTATGAACCACCTACAGGACTTCTTGCAGCAGCTGGAAGCATGTAATTGCTTATTTAGTCTTTTTCTTGTAAACTCTGTGTACTCAGTGTCTCTATAACACACCTCAGGAAGTTTCCATGTAGGCTACATCATCATTGTAAGTACACTTATGTACAATTAAAGACCTTGTTTGCCCTGCCCTTCTGCCCCTGCCATTGCCAAAACCTGAGCCCTCTCCCCCACATACACATCACACTACTCCACCTCCCCTGCCATCAGTAAGCCCCCACCCCCATAATTAAACTGCATTTTTTACACCCAGTTATTATGTGATAAACTTTCCTTGTCAGATATTAGATTTACCTGTGTCAGTACAGGTTAACTGTGTCCAATGTTTCATATACATGATTGTTTGTTTCATCTGTCTCTGAAAAGATGAACATCCAGAGGTGGGTAACTATCCAGGTCACCTGTCCCCCAGTACATTTCTCCAGTGGCTGACAGGACAAGGCCACATTCCCGTCTTACCAGAAGAAAAGAGAAACTTCAGAGTCGTTGTGGAGTTCAATCACACTTGTGACATCCAGTATGGTGTACATACAGTTTGCTACCCAACAGTCACTGCATGTAGCAATACAATCCACCTGCCTGTTCAGCATATGCAAACTTATCTTGACTTCAAACAAGTAATGACAGAAGCCTTTCATCTAAGCCAGGCATTTCGCCAGGCCTATGTGAAATACTGACGTTGCAAATATGTAGTGCCTTTTTTTTTCATAGCTTCAGTGTTCAATTGGACTGGAATTTCTTAGTAACTCAGGATGCAAACCAGCACACTGCACCTTGCTGCTATCACTTATATTTATGTAGAATAGTCTCTTGTTTACAAATCATAACCCCTAGCCTTGCTGCTATTATTTATATTTATATTGAACAGTCTTCATTTTACAAATCACACCACTAGCCACAGTGCTCTGCAAAAAGTCTAGCGTGTTTTAGGTCACCTGTATTTTGACCTGCCTTGTTTACAACTGTGTTGTAATGTATGTACATATGTGTACAAGAGTGTGCACGCGTGCGTGTGTAGTTGTGTGTGTGGTGTGTGTGTGTGAGTGGGTGAGTGAATCTGTGTAGTCCCGCAATAGTGTATGTAGGCACTATTACGTATCTGTCTTGTCCATACTGTGTTTTAACAGTTACGTGTATCACCAATTGTTCCCAGTGACGTTGTCTTGTCTCACTATGTACTGTGTATATGGCTGAAACGACAATAAAAACCTACTTGACTTGACTTCAGTACAATATATATACACATTCAGGCTAAAGTAGTAAGTGGGTTTCAGATATTTGTGCCATCTTTCTAAGTAAAATCTAGTTTGTATCGGCACCTAATTTTGTTCATGGGTGTTAATGACCATTACACTGAATGTTGTGCTTTAAGCAGCATTAGCATGTTTTTGATAAGTGTTTTCATCACGTCCTTCACTGATTTTACCCTCCTCCCTGTGGTTGTCAGAATTGCCAGAATTAATGTGAGGGTGTCTGATTTAAAAAAAAAAAAAGTATGAAAGCAAAATACAATTTTGTGGCATTTTATACATTTAGTTTTAATTAGTTTGCTGTAAATGGTGAAAGGTGGTCTACAAGGTGCCTGGATACATGAGGTCCTGCACTGGAATTGTCCCATCACAAGTTATTAAAAGTCCTCTAGCACAGGCATGACTGTCAATGATGGTGAAGTAGGTACAAAGCATGAGCGAGTGTGGTCAAATAAATTAAAGAAAGGGGATCAATGGCAAAGTGTAGTGTTTCAATGTCCTCTGCCTTGAGTCTGGGGAGAAAGGTGTACTGGGCACAGAAGAGATGAAGATGATCTGAGATGTCAAGGGATCCATCTTCCTCCAGGCTATGTAATACGTCATAGTAAACGTGTGTAACTCCTGTCCAAACGTCCCTCCATAGATGTTCAATTCTACAATTTGTACATAGTAAAGTTTCCCATGTCAGACTAAAAGAATAGCCAAACAGTAAATCCCACACTGAAGGGCACACCGTGGATCAAAATAGCATATATACTTATAGACCAACAATAACAACCCATGTCATGTACCTACTTTGATCTTGATGTAATTGTAAAATAATCAGTACTTCACCTCTGGTTGTGTACGCTTTTTCCACTCATAAAACTTCCATGTCCGATGCCTCTCACAGTGAACATCATCTGGGCAATGCTGACATTTTCAACACCCTGGTCACCTCTTACCCTGTAACACATCAGATGTTGAAATTAGTATCAATACAACCGAATCCACTTCCGCATTAAATAAGTCCTGATAATTTCATGTTTCATAAACGTCTGACAAATCATTTCTTTTGAATTAAAGGACACTACAAGAATCATAATTCAAAATACATTTTCTGCGGCATTTTTCACTTAGGCCATCCATAGGTCATAAGATGGACACCATACCAAAAGAAATGCATTATACAGCCAATATTTATCATGATTATGTACCGGTAGTAGGAAGCATACCTTCCTAGAGTAGCCATCGATGCCTCCGAATGTCACTATGTTTTGTCTGGTGAAAAGGACATGGTAAAACTACAAAGAAAGAAACGGGAGGATAATTATCAGGGAACAGAAAACAGGATAATTATCCCCCCTCTTGGGTCACTATGTATTCCAAATAATCAAGATCAGGAGGGTTGTTGTTGGCACACTGCAGTCTTTCCCTCAGTCTGACTAAGCACTCCTGAATGACAATGTTCTGTAAAAGCAATGTAATGAATTGTTAACATACGCTATCTAGTTCACTTTCACTCGGTGCTATTCACTGAGTAAAAAGGTGTCGTTATTGTTTGCAGGGGGTTTGTAGACTAGCTCCAGCGCTCCTTGCTAAAATCATAACTGAAACATACTCGTCTGCCGTCACTGTGAACATAATTTGTTTAAGCTCGCCGACGAAACCGAAAAAAATCTATCATAGTTAATCAAAAGAAAATAAATGTAAAACTGCCATTACCGTATTTGTCATGTCTGCAGTCATGGTCGCTCCAGTCTTCACACTTGTTCCTCCTCCGTTTAGTGGGCACTGTGCTCAGAAAGGAAGGTGCTGATTGGCCGAAGAGGAGTCCTGTGTATCTGTGCTCGATTGCTCTTCCTCCATCCTTAAACTACCCGGTTATGGATCACAGTAAAATTGTATTTGAATTTTGAGAACTGAACGTGAATAAATTCAAATTCAAATTATACTATTCAGATTCAGTTTTTCAATGTAAGGATTCAAATTAATAAATACAATTTCAAACTATGTGATTAAAATTTAGTTTTTCTAATGCCATGATTTAAGTTTAGCTATTCAAATTCAATTTTAAATTCCTCAAATTCAGTTTCTGGTGGCACATATTTCTGCTCATAAATGTTGCTCATTGAAAAAAGCTTCTTATGTCTTCACTGTGCAAAGCCTAGCACCTTTGTTTTTGTGTGACTTCCCCTCTTGTTTGGCTTTGCTTTGAGTTACATTGCTGTGCTGTATCTGTGTCCAAAAACTTTATGTTCTTTATGTTATGTTCTTTATGTCTTTATGAACTCTATGTTCTACATTTTGTATCAAGAAAATTAGTCCTTGTTTGCTTCAATTGTCAACTGTTGCTCATTCCTTGATGGTAGAAGAGACAGGCAGGCAGTGAGAGGTTACGCAGCCAGGAAAGCTATAGGTAGCAAGCAAGAGCGCAGACAGACAGACAGAGAGTTTCCTATTATCAAATGATTGCAGTGCAAAGCTTGGTATGAATAACTGGTAAAAATAAAAAAAAAATAAAAAAAACTGTTGGTCTATATCTTCCTTTATCTGACTGAGACTAGTCAGCATGTGGGAACAACATCTTTAAATAATCAGGTGGCCAAAGACAAATTGTTAAATTAAAGCAGTCTGTCTCAAATAGTGGGGCGATGCCATGGGGGGCCGCGTATGACCTTGGGGAACATTATATTTTTTGAGGTACTAGAATAAAGTGTAACAAATAATACTATGTACAGGTTCCAGAGGGTCAGCAAATATAAACTAAACTTGGCTTCAATAGTGTGTCTCTGAGTTAAGTGTAAATGTACATCACTAAATGTTTGTTTCAGCCAATGATACATTACAGAATTGCTACATAACAAGAGTTGTGACACACTCTTTGGTTAAGTCTTATGGCCAGGTTGCCTAATAGGTTTGAATGCAAAATCTCTTAAAAGCAGCTTAAATGGTAAAATATTAATGAAACTGTTATCATGTTCTCAGTGCATGAGATGTGCTTGATTTTACATTTCAATAAAAGTATACTTTTTACATAATTTGTAAGAATATCACTATTTTCCATTTTTATCTCATTGGAATACATTGACAACCCATCAACCTGACAACCTACCCTGCGATGGGGTTGTGTGAGGTACATTTGACGCCCATATCTTTTGAACAGAATGATTTCTAATAGAGCTAAATTCCTCCATTTGTATCTCGCATATTAGGCATCAGTTGTGTGCTGAAATGGAATTTCTGCATTAAACTGAAGTAAAAAGTATGACAATCAACCCCACTCTCCCCTATAACTGTAAGTGCCACGCCTGCAGCATTTCTGATACAATTGGCCAGCGTTGCTCAAACAAAAGAGAATGGTCTATAGTCGCCATCTTGTGGTCATTTATCGAACGGCACTTTTTCAGCTTTTCGCAACCGGACATATGTTTTATTGGAAAATGAAAGATTATTGCTAGCAGCGCAGGTTTATTTCAGAAGGGCTTGCAGGGTAAACTGATTTAAACTTTCTCTGTGCTCTTTTTGTCATCCCAGACGTTCTCAGAAGTCTGGGAGAGTAACAATCAAACAATCAATCCAGACATACACATCACTAAATGTTTGTTTCAGCCAGTGACAGATGATACATTGCAAAAATGCTACATTACAGGACTTGCAATACACCCTTTGGTGCAGGTCTTAGTCATGGTAGGGAAGTGAGAGATCCTGCAATAATTAAGACTTTTTAAGCCCCCACACCACATCAAGGCAGAGTACAAGTGAGGGTCTTTTTTTATTTTGTTTTGTAGCCTATTTAAAATGTTAGTTTATGTCTACACCCATCATTTTCGTGCCTAGACTGGATACTGCCGATTGTTCCTCATCTACATGCTTGGAATGTATAATGTGGACACACTAAGCCTATTTCACTCATAGTTCTGCAAGTACCGCACTATAGCATTGATTATACTGTTGGCCGTGCTGGCGATCAGTTCCACTGTTCCTCATCCACATTAAAGTGGTCTATAGTCGCCATCTTGTGGTCATTTAGCGTACGGCACTTTTTCAGCTTTTTGCAACCGGACATATCTTTTAATGGCAAGATTATTGCTAGCAGCGCAGGTTTATTTTAAAAAGAGCTTATAGAGTAAATTGTTTTAAACTTTCTCTGTGCTCTTGTCGTCATTCCAGACGTTCTCAGAAGTCTGGGAGAGTAATTTTAATGCCAGTTGTTTCTGACCTACATGCTTGGGAATGTATAATGTGGACACACTAAGCCTATTTCACTCACAATTCTGCAAGTACCGCACTCTAGCATTGCTTATACTATTGGCCGTGCTGGCAGTTATTTCCAATGTCGCTCAAACACAAGAGAATGGTCTATAGTCGCCATCTTGTGGTCATTTACCGTACGACACTTTTTCAACTTTTTGCAACCGTTCATATCTTTTAATGGCAAATGAAAGATTATTGCTAGCAGCGCAGGTTTATTTTAAAAAGAGCTTGTAGAGTAAATTATTTTAAACTTTCTCTGTGCTCTTCTCGTCATTCTAGACGTTCTCAGAAGTCTGGGAGAGTAATTTTAATGCAAACTATCAATCCCCAATCAACATACACATCACTAAATGTTTGTTTCAGCCAGTGACAGATGATGCATTGAAAAATTGCTACATTACAGGACTTGCAATACACCCTTTGGTGCAGGTCTTAGTCATAGTAGGGAAGTGAGAGATCCTGCAATAATTAAGACTTTTTAAGCCCCCACAACACATCAAGACAGAGCACAAGTGAGTGGGTATTTTTTGTTTTGTTTTGTAGCCTAATTCCGAAAAAACATTAATTCCGATTTAAAAAGACCATGTGAACACGTACTTCCTAATGAAAATGATTATTCAGAATGAAACTTAATTTCGAATTAAGTGGGTGGTTTATACCTGTGGTAGTCAGACTATAGGTGGCTGTCAGGAATTATGGCTGGACAATGTAGCAGCGGCCAGACATAGTGTCAAAGTCAAAGGAGTGAGACGGGTCATGGGGGTAACAGTAAGGGTCCATTTGACAGTGCCATTGTGGGGGGCAATCACAAAGCCTCAAGGAAGGGGAGACGGGCCTATCATGGGCATCCTCTATGAGGGAGAGTTGGTCCTGACATGGGCCTCCCTTAGTGTTGGTTGTAGTCCACTCAGGAGGGGAGGGTGAGAGGAGTCCACCGGAATGAGGCAGGGATGACACTCAGCAGAGATAATTGTGGACAGAGGAAGAAAGTGAATTAGACCTAGGTTCACACATCAGAGAGCAAATGTGTAATTTGGGCATACATATATATATATGAATGTATATACACACATACACACACATATATACGTATATATATATATATATATATATATATATATATATATATATATATATATATATATATATATATACACAAATATGTAGACACACACACACATATATATAGATATTGAGAGAGAGAGAGTTGTACGGCATGACACATGAAGGTTGTGTGGTGGCACTAGGCTATAGCAGCATAACTAAGGTATGATGCATGGCAACCCAGCACCACTGCAGGGATGGTCAGTGGCTGCCATGCCTCACAACTGGGGGCACAGCAGAGAAGTGATTCTCTCAATAGCAGAGACCATGAGAAGTGATGATTTGCCATGCACCATCCCTAACTATGGGAAACAGTAAAGAGGAAGGTTTTAAGTCTAGACTTAAAGGTATTGAGAGTGTCCGCTTGTCGAATGTGTGTGTGTGGGGGGGGGGGGATTATTCCACAGGAGAGGTGCACGGTAACAAAAGACTCTTCCTCCTATTGTAGATTTTGATATTCTTGGGATTACAAGGAGACCAGCATTTTGGGGGTTCTAGGAGGGTGGTAAGGGACAAGTAAGTCTTTAATATATGTTGGTGCATCGCCCTTGAGGGCTTTGTAGGTTAGGAGGAGTATTTTAAAATCAATTCAACTTTTAATAGGGAGCCAATGTAAGGAAGCAAGGATAGGAGAGATATGTTCATATTTTTTAGTCCTGGTGAGTGTTCGGCTGCAGCATTTTGTATTAGTTGTAGGTTTTTGATACAGGTATTACTACACCCAGAGAACAGAGCATTGCAATAATCGAGCCTGGAAGTAATAAATGCGTGTATTAATTTTTCAACATCCTCAAAGGATAGGAACTTTCTAACCTTAGCAATATTTCGTAGGTGGAAAAAAGATGTTTTTGAAATGTGTTTTACATGACTATTTAGAGAGAGGTCCTGGTCAATAATTACCCCGAGGTCTTTAACTTTTGGTGAAGGGGTAGAGTGTTGGTCAGCTGTTTAGAGCCAATCATCATAACTTCAGTTTTATCAGAATTTAAACATAGGACATTATTAGTCATCCAGGTTTTTATGTCTAGGAGACAGGCATCAAGTTTAGTCATTGGCATATAGTCATTAGGCTTCATAGAAAGGTAAAGCTTGGTATCATCAGCATAGGAGTGGAAAGTAATACCATGTTTCCTTATAACAGATCCTAAAGGTAACATGTACAGGGAGAACAGCAGGGGACCTAGCACTGAGCCTTGGGGTACACCAAACTTTACTTTGGTATGGATTGATGACTCATTATGAACATGTACAAACTGGTAGCAACCAGAGAGGTATGATTTGAACCAGGCTAATGCAGTGTCTTTGATGCCTATCATGTGTTCAAGCCTGTGTAGTAGGATACCATGGTCAATAATGTCAAAGGCAGCACTAATGTCCAATAGGATTAATATTGATATATATCCATTATCAGATGTGATAAGAAGACTTTAACTAGGGCTGATTCTGTACTATGATTAGTTCTAAAGCCTGACTGGAAGGTTTCCTGGATATTATTGTCATTTAAGAAGCTACAGATTTGCTTAGACACTATTTTCTCAAGTATTTTTGAAAAAAATGGGAGGTTAGATATGGGTCGGTAATTAGCAAGGACATCAAGATCAAGGTCTGGTTTTTTAATTGATGGTTTAATAACAGATGTCTTGAAAGATTTTGGGACATGCCCAGCTATGAGTGAGTCATTTATAATTTTAAGAATCGTCTGAGTCAACAGAGGGAGAGCAGCCTTAAGAAGATCCGCTGGGATAGGATCCAATAAGCATGTTGAGGCTTTAGCTAAAGAGATCAAAGACGTAATTTCTGATATATTTCATTTGGTCCAACTGGATTTGAGGTTACAAGGGAGTTGTTTATTTTAAGTCTAATAGATTCAATTTTGTCATTAAAATAGTCCATGAAGTCATTGCTGCTTAGACTTATTGGAATGGAATGGGACACCTCGTTTCTGCTTTTTGTTAAATTGGATATAGTGTTAAATTGGAATTTCAGATTATTTTTATTATTGTGTATAAGTTAGGAATAATATGCTGATTTGGCATTGTTAAGTGCTGTCTTGTACTCTTAAGCTGTCTTTCCAAGCAAGGCGGAACACTTCAAGTTTAGTGGCATACCATTTCCTTTCAAGTCTATGCGCAGCTTGTTTCAGTGAGCGAGTCTGTGTGGCATTCCATGGGGCAATTTTATCTTGTTTCCTAGTTTTATTTTTGAGTTGTGCAATTGTGTTGAATGTGGAGTATCATTTACAACACTATCAGTTAATTGATCAACTTGGGTTGGGCTTGGCGCAGGCCTTCTAATGCAGGGCTATATTGGCTCAGTAGAGGCTCAAGGAGAGACGGAATTTTTGTTGTGAAGTCATCTGTAGTTTTGGGGGTTATGTTTCTAGTGTAGTAGTAGATTAAGTTAGTGCTACATAGTCTAATGTGATTTTTAAAGTTAATAAGTAGTGGTCAGATAGTGTAGAGTGTTGAGGTAGGGTTGTAAGTTGTTCTATTTGTACTCCATGTGTCAGAACAAGATCAAGGGTGTGGTTACCTTGGTGTGTAGGCGTATTTACATTTTGGATGAAGCCGATGTGATCAAGCTGAGATTGGAATCCAATTGCATGTGGATATTAAAATCACCTAATATGATTAACTTTTCTGTTTTAATGACTACAGAGGACAGGAAGTCAGAGAATTCTGATAAGAATTCAGTGTAGGGGCCCGGAGGTATTTATAATGTTACAATTGTTAAGGGTTTAGCACCATTCCCATCAGGATGAATCAAGTTAAGGACAAGAACTTCAAAAGATTTAAAAATATAATCAAGCTTAGGGGCCATAGTGAGATTTGAATTGTGAATTGTGGCTACTCCACCACCACGGCCATAATGACATGGTATGTGATAATTTAATGACTTGGGGGGGGGGGGGGGTAGCTTCATTTAGTGGGAGGTGTTCATCAGATTTTAGCTAGGTTTCTGTAAGACAAAGTATGTCAATTTGATTATCAGAAATAAATTCATTTCTTAAAGTACATCCACCAGCACTACATCAGTACTACATCAGTACTACATCCACCAGCACTACATCAGCACTACATCCATCAGCACTACATCAGCACTACATCCATCAGCACTACATCAGCACTACATCCATCAGCACTACATCAGTACTACATCCACCAGCACTACATCAGCACTACATCAGTACTACATCCACCAGCACTACATCCACCAGCACTACATCAGTACTACATCCACCAGCACTACATCCATCAGCACTACATCCACCAGCACTACATCAGCACTACATCCATCAGCACTACACCAGCACTACATCCACCAGCACTACATCAGCACTACATCCACCAGCACTACATCCATCAGCACTACACCAGCACTACATCCACCAGCACATCAGTACTACATCCACCAGCACTACATCACCACTACATCCACCAGCACTACATCAGTACTACATCCACCAGCACTACATCAGCACTACATCAGTACTACATCCACCAGCACTACATCAGCACTACATCAGCACTACATCCATAAGTGCTACATCCACCAGCACTACACCAGCACTACATCCACCAGCACTACATCAGCACTACATCCATCAGCACTACATCAGCACTACATCCACCAGCACTACATCAGCACTACATCCACCAGCACTACATCAGTACTACATCCATCAGCACTACATCAGTACTACATCCACCAGCACTACATCAGCACTACATCCATCAGCACTACATCCACCAGCACTACATCAGCACTACATCCACCAGCACTACACCAGCACTACATCCACCAGCACTACATCAGCACTACATCCATCAGCACTACATCAGCACTACATCCACCAGCACTACATCAGCACTACATCCACCAGCACTACATCAGTACTACATCCACCAGCACTACATCAGTACTACATCCACCAGCACTACATCAGTACTACATCCACCAGCACTACATCCACCAGCACTACATCAGCACTACATCAGTACTACATCCACCAGCACTACATCCACCAGCACTACATCCAGCAGCAACTCAGTTTTCCCAGGAGGCCTTCGATCCAAATACTCTCCAGGCCCACACCTGCTCAGCTTCAGCTGTCTTTATTAGAGTGATGTTAAGAAGTTTCAGATTTTCCGTGTGATGATAAACTTATAACTCAAACCACATGCTGAAAACACATCATAAACAGACCATACATACTCATGACTCAAACCACTTTGCTTTTGACATAAGAACTTTTTTATTTTTTATTTTTAGCAGGAAGTCTTTAAAAGAGTGATATAAAGAACAAGGCCCTTTGTTGACACACACACAAGTTAAGGACAAAATAAATAACACACATCAATAAACACAAATAAATAACACACATCAATAAACACAAATAAATAACACACATCAATAAACACAAAGGCATCCTCACTCACAACTTTCTCCACTTTAATCCACACATTCACATTTCAGTTCCCAGTTCATTTAATAGTTCTAGGGTTAAGTCAGAATGTGTGTGTACTGTTGAAAACATGCCCTAAGGTTAGGTCATGGCGTGTGTGTCTGCGTGTTTATTGTTGAAACCACACTGTGGCTAGGTTAGGGTTAGTATGGCGTGTGTGTGTGTGTGTGTGTGTGTATGGTTGACATTACTTCCTAGAGCTAGGTCAGTGTGTGTGTGTTGTTGTGTTCATGTGTGTGTGTGTGTCCTTGAGCACCCGGCCCTGGGGGTCTTTAATGCGCACTCGGCCGCTGGCATAGTGTGTCTCTTGGCGCCCGTCCGTGTAAACCGTCTTCACTGTTCCATCTGTGTACACACGCCGACGCCACTCTGCAGTGTGCTCCTCCCGCTCTCCGCTCACAAACACCACCTCTCGCAAGCCCCTACACACACACACACACACACACACACACACACACACACAGTTAACTTATGCTCACAAACACCACCTCTCACGTGTCCCGACACACACACACACACAGAGTTAACTTATGCTCACAAACACCACCTCTCACGTGTCCCGACACACACACACACACACACACAAGGTGAATTGAATTGAATTGAATTGAGAATCATGTGCCGCTGTTCAGGCCAGGTGGACCAGCTGTCACTTTCTCAGGCTTTAAGCATACAATCTGACTCTCTTAAGACTACAAATCTGTTCAACTGTTTCCTCTGTCCACAACTGTTTCACAATAAAAGTCCTCACTACAATAACTCATTACTATTAAACAATGAAAACTATTTTAACTACTTAAACTATTCAACTACGTAACCATTTTAACTATTTAACTATTTAAGTGTTCGGACAATCCAACTGTAAGACGTCACCAACTATGGCTCTGGCTAACTGTTATCTCTGCCTACAACTGTTTAAAAATAAGTCCTCACTACAATATTTCATTATTAAACAAGTAAACTATTGAATCTATTCAATTATTTAACTGTTAAGAAATTCTAACTGTAAGTTGTCATCAACTTTGACTCCTGCCGACTGTTTCCTCTACTATTTCAAAATGAAAGTCCTCACAACAATATTCCACTATTAAAGAATTAAACAATTTAAACTACTCAACTGTCAGTTGTCATCAACTCTGACACCAATTGTTTCCTATGCCTACAATGGTTTAAAATTAAAAGTCCTTACTACAGTATTTTACTATTAAATAACTAAATTATTCAAACTACTCAATTATTATTAACTGTTCAGTCATTCCCAATGTTGGCTGTCATCAACTGGCTCCAGACAGCTATATGAAATCACCACCTACATAGCAACCCAAAATAGCAACCACTGTAGCAAAACATCTATTTTAGCAACTTGTTAGCAACCAGTTAGCATTGCTAGCATAACTGCTAACAAACTTTAGGTAAGTTAGTTAATTAGCAACATTAGCATAACCTCTAGCAAACATTAGTTAAGTTAGCTATGTAACACAGTTAGCTAGTTGGTATTGTTAGCAGAACTGCAAACATCAGCTAAGCAGCACTTAACAAAGTTGGCTAATTAGCATTGTCAACACAACTGCAAGCAACCATTATCTTAATCCATGTATTTGCTACAAATGTCAAATACAAAAAGCCCTGGAATTACATTGCATAATATTAACATTGCTCTCTCCCTCACAACCTTTCTTATGCCTGTGCCTGGGGGAGGGGGAGGGATGTCCTCTGCCTACAACTGTTTCAAAATAAAAGTCCTCACTACAATAATTCACAATTAAATAATTTAACTATATACCTGTTCAGCGACTCCAAATGTCAGTTGTCAACTATGCTTCCAGTCAACTATATTAAACCACCACCTGCTTAGCAAGCAACATAGAAACCACTGAAATAAAGTATCAATGTTTCCACATCAATTAACATGACTATGCCAACCACTAAATTAACTAATTTATTTCTGATAATAGCCACCCTAGCAACAACTTAGTACCTTGAGTGCCCTACTAACAGCTAGCAACCATTTTCACAGTTGTAACATAGCAACCAACATAATCAACATAATTAATGTAGCAACCATCAAAGCAGCTGCCATAACTACCCTAGCAACAGCCTAGGAACTACTTCCAAAGTTACAACATAACAGCAACCTAGCAACAAACATGATGTAGCAATTAGCATGGCAACCAGCACAACTATCCTAGCAACAGCCTAGCAAACACTTCCAAGTGCCTTAGCAAAAACCACAGTTACAAACTAGCAACCAACACTGCAGTCAACGTGATTAACCTAGAAATGAGCATAGCAACCACCTCAAGTACCCTAACAACAGCCTAGGCAACTACTTCCACAGTTGCAAGCTAGCAAGCAAGACAGCAGCCAACATGATTAACCTAGCAACCAGCAAAGTAACCACCATAACTACCCTAGCAACCACCTCGAATACCCTCGCAACAGCCCAGTCATCACTTTCATAGTTTGATTGTAGCAACCATAACTACCCTACTCACTAAAACCTGAAAGTTTCCACTATAGACTTAACACTGGCTATAATGACAACACAATAGGGCCATTAAGAGTCATCGAGCAATTAGCAGCAACTGTCAGTTTCTCAAGCTTTAAGCATACAATCTGGCTCTCTTAAAACTAGAGATCCTGTTCAACTATTTTCTCTGCCCACAGCTGTTTCAAAATAAAAGTCCTCACTTTAGTTCTGATAGGAGCCACCATTACCCTAGCAACCAGCATCACATCCACTTCAGTTACTCACCACTAGTGAACTACAGATAGTATAGGCCATGTTGTGCATAGCGTAGCCTATTTCGCTAAACAAGAGCTCAGAGAAAATACTTTAAGTAGGCTACTTGGTATGGGGGCATGTTATGCATAATGCATTTTTCTGCTTTAGTTTCTGCAATCGTAAGGTGCTTTTGTTAGCTATGAAAAGTGTAGACTATGCTGTAATCAGAGTGGACGCACGCACACATAGACATTTGAGATGGATGAAGGTGCACAGACACTCGAGCACTGTGGCAGATGATGGCATACACACAAACACACACTGAGATGGATGATGGTACACACACACTCACGCATTGAGATAGATGAAGGTGCGCACACATACACACACACACATTGTGGCAGATGATGGTACACACACACACACACACACACACACACACAGACACATACAGTGAGGCGGGTGATGGTGTGCACACACACCCGCATTGTGGTGGATGATGGTGCGCGCGCACACACACACAGACAGACAGACAGACAGACATGCACACACACACTCACGCATTGAGGCGGATGATGGTGCCATCTGGTAAAATACTTTCTTCTCTGCCATCAGGATAAAGAGTCTTCATCGTCTGGTCAGGAAACACAATCTCCTTCTTCCCATCAGGGAAGAGCTTTTCTAAAACACACAAACACACACACCCACACAGACTGACTAGGTTAGAGTCTTGGACTTTTTGACACGGGTTTCCCCATTCAAATGCGGGATTACCTTCCCTAAAATCCCTGACAGTGACACGATAGCTACTTGGCATCCTCATCAACAGCATCCCATCTTAAGCCTGTTATTGGTTTTACATCCAGAAAGCCCTGCGTTCACCGGGATTAGGCTATTTTACACAAAGCAGACACAATATCTTAACAATTTTTTCAATAAACTCAAGGTGCATATAATTATACTGTTGTTGTGTGTCAGGAATACTAAATATACACCTGATAGACCATGTCAAAATCATCAAACACAAGATTACTTAATAACTCCTGGAGCAATGGTGGTGCCGATGGTAGAGGTGCCGTTTAAGTGCTCGTAGGAGTGGAAGAGAGATGGGGATCAACACTTCACTGTATTTTTTACATCTTTTTTATGTTTTTTTTTTAGCAATCAATGAAATATGAATTTAAACATTAGCCTGTGACAAGTTATAGTGTTGCGAGAAAAGCCACTGCATGGAAACAGGGCCATCATAGCTGTTGGTCGATCGCATGAGTAATTTGGAGACGTTTAGTTAGGTGGCTTCCCATCAATCGATCGCACAAGTAATTTGGAGACGTTTAGTTTAGTGGGGCGGTGGTAGCGTAGCAGTTAAGGAACCTGGCTAGCGTGCTAGTAGCCTGAAAAAAAAAGTTGTGGGTTTGAATCCCGGCTTCCACCGTTGTACCCCTGAGCAAGGCACTTAACCCTAAGTTGCTCTAGTGGAGACTGGCCCTGAACAATTGATAGTTGACAAAAAATGTAAGTCGCTTTGGATAAAAGCGTCTGCTAAATGCATAAATGTAAATGTAAATGTAGTTATGTGGCTTCCCATCGATCAAACGCGTGAGTAGTTTGGAGATGTTTCATGAGGACGCATGCATGCACACACAGTACTGGTTACCTGTCTGATTGTTTGGAAACTGCAGCAACTCTGTGCCATCTGGAAATGTTGTATGTGTCGTCCGTGCATCTGCAAAGAAGTAAACCTGGAGGCAGATTTCAACACATGCACACGCACACATGAACCACATGCATGCAAACACATATGTATATTCACACATGCCTAGATGGACAATGTGAAACTGGGTGTCACAAAGCAAGACAGGATCTGGGCCATCAGAAATTCTAGGGTCTTATCAGGAGGCAGTTATCACACAAACTTGCTGGTTTCAGTAATTTAGGTATTTAGGAGAAGAGAATTATACAGAAATACAAAGGTCAGAAGTCGACTTTCAAAAATAATAAAATAAAAAAGTTAAACAAAAAATTTCCCTTAAATCCTACTCACTTCAACCACAGTTCAAAATTAAACTCACAATTCACATTAAGTTCACATCAAAATATCTAAGTTCAAAGAAACCATAGCCTAACACTGAGATGCAAACAACTCAAATAAATGTCAACATGTTCTTCTCAAACAAAACATCCAAACATTCAGTTTGTTAGACTCAGTCTTTCCTACTTATCTGAGAAACTGAAAAGTTGTACTTATCCATAGAAAGTAGGGAGAGATAAGTTTACATTAGGCATTCAGGCAGGCTAATCCTCGGTAGATCATAGATCTCGTTTCGTGGGTGGCTCACCATCTAGTTCATGTTGTTGCAAGTGTGGTCCATGTCCAACAAAAGATTGAGGTTGATGAAGTAAGTATCAACTGAGAAAAGTAATCTTCAATAAAACCTTCCTTCCAGCAAGACTCAACAATATAACTAAAGCTGGTTCAAAGCTAATCAGTCACTCAGTTCCTCGGCTAGCATTCTCTTCGACCCCACCCCCCGCCCCAACAATATCCATAGTTCAACCATAAAACTGTTCTGTTCACTCAAAGACTTTCTCTGCGAGTGTAATACTTACATTCGGTCAATATTCGTCAAGTAAATCAAGAATCTGTCTTACTTTTATTTGCATCACATCTCAATGTGTCTTTCCCTGAGATCTGTCTCATTTCTTCTGCTGTGAGTTCTTAGAATCTGTCTCATTTCTTCTGCTGTGAGTTCTTAGGATCTGTCTCATTTCTTCTGCTGTGAGTTCTTAGGATCTGTCTCATTTCTTCTGCTGTGAGTTCTTAGGATCTGTCTCATTTCTTCTGCTGTGAGTTCTTAGGATCTGTCTCATTTCTTCTGCTGTGAGTTCTTAGGATCTGTCTCACTTCTTCTGCTGTGAGTTCTTAGGATCTGTCTCATTTCTTCTGCTGTGAGTTCTTAGGATCTGTCTCATTTCTTCTGCTGTGAGTTCTTAGGATCTGTCTCATTTCTTCTGCTGTGAGTTCTTAGGATCTGTCTCACTTCTTCTGCTGTGAGTTCTTAGGATCTGTCTCATTTCTTCTGCTGTGAGTTCTTAGGATCTGTCTCATTTCTTCTGCTGTGAGTTCTTAGGATCTGTCTCATTTCTTCTGCTGTGAGTTCTTAGGATCTGTCTCATTTCTTCTGCTGTGAGTTCTTAGGATCTGTCTCACTTCTTCTGCTGTGAGTTCTTAGGATCTGTCTCACTTCTTCTGCTGTGAGTTCTTAGGATCTGTCTCATTTCTTCTGCTGTGAGTTCTTAGGATCTGTCTCATTTCTTCTGCTGTGAGTTCTTAGGATCTGTCTCATTTCTTCTGCTGTGAGTTCTTAGGATCTGTCTCATTTCTTCTGCTGTGAGTTCTTAGGATCTGTCTCATTTCTTCTGCTGTGAGTTCTTAGGTAGTTTTGTTTTTACTTCCCTTACTCCTTCATCCTGTAGAGGGAGCTCTAACATCGAACGTCCAGCCTTGTAAAGCTATGCAGAACGTCTAGCCTTGTAAAGCTATGCAGAACGTCTAGCCTTGTAAAGCTATGCAGATCTTCTCTAACACTTGTTAAGTGAGCCTTGTAAAGCTATGCAGATCTTCTCTAACACTTGTTAAGTGAGTATTCTTTTGCATATTTCCTGGTTTTAAGTGCATCACTCAGATTTCAATAAAATATCAATCTAGAAACTAAATGTTGCTTTAAAGTTGCTTTATTATTCATGACATTTTAAGGGGTTTCACGTATTACTCTGCAAACCTTGGTTGCACCGTACTGGCCCTTTAAGAGATTTATTTTCATTTTGTTGCTCTCACAGGTTTTCCCTCAGTCTGTGATTGCTGACCTGAGGGAAGGTATGCTTGTTTCATTGGGAGATCATAAAGGTATATATTTTACGTGTTAAACTGATACAGATGCAATAATAATGCAATAAACAGGTAGACAGAGATAGTGACCACACAGCTTATGCCTGGTTCACATTTCACGATATCAGCCACGATTAGGAGACTGCCGACACCTCTGCGAGCTCTCCAGTTTTCAAATTACGCCACTTGCATTTTTGTGATCGGGAGTCTCTCACAGCACACCAACTGATCTGTGACCTAGGTGTGCACATTACACCAAGTGCATATTGCTAACATAAAAACTGCAGTATTTTAAGTTGAAAGTGCAATAGTGTCATGAAAGTGCAGTGTAAAAGAGAGATTAAGTACATTCCTGGTGTTCAGAATTCCAGCCAGGAGATAGGAGCTGGGTCTTCAAAAGCTTCTTGAAGGTGGAGAGGGTATCTGCTGATCTGGTAGCGCTTGGAAGGTCATTCCACCAGCAAGGAGCAACACATGAGAAGAGTCTGGATTGACCTGCGCAAGGTGTTGGCTGTGCTAGATAATGTTCTTTGGGGGAGCAAAGTGGTTGGCGGCTAAGGGTAGCCAGTGAATTTCAATGAACAGAGGTGTGATATGCGCCCTTTCCGGTTGGTTAAAAACCAGATGCGCAGCTGCATTCTGGATCATCTATAGTGGTCTCCCAGCACAGGATGGAAGACCTAATAGGAGGGCATTGCAGTAGTCAAGGCTGGAGATAACCAGGGTCTGTACCAGGAGCTGGGTTGCATGTTGGGTTAGGTACGGCCTGATCATCCTTATCCTGAATAGGGAAAAACGCAACGACCGAGCTACAGAGGCAACGTGATCCGTAAAGGTCAGTTGGTGGGAGCAACAGATAGGGAGTCGATCTTGACGCTAATGTTGTGATGTATGGTTTGTTTGGCTGGGAGGACCAGCAGTTCAGTTGTCCTTTCATCCATGCAGATATATCAGAGAGACATAGAGAGTCATAGATCCCGCGTTGACACCGTGGAGTCGCCAGGAGGAAAGGACAGATAGAGTTGGGTATCATCAGCATAGTAGTGATAAGAGAAGTCACGGGAGTGGATGATCGAGCCCAGAGAGGTGGTATACAAGGCAAAGAGAAGGGGCCTCAGCACAGACCCTTGGGGTACTCCTGTGGCGAGTTGGTGGAGCGCTGATGTCTGTCCTAGCCATGACACGTTGAACAACAGGATTCGAACCAGGAGTGCGCTCTGCCATCGATGCCCATGTTGGTCAATTTCTCCAGTAGGATGCGGTAGTTGACCATGTCAAATGCTGCTGATAGGTCCAGCATATCCTTGAATAAATGCAGGCTAACTGCTTCTACTGAAAACAATCAATCAATCAGCTGGTGCTCTTTGCTATACATTAGCTTAGCTTGTCCTGTGGAACACCTTAGATGGTGGTGCATATTTTGAATTTTGGGTGAGACAAAGGCAGTGAGTTAAGATTTCTATGCCGTTTACATTTATGAATTTAACAGAGCATTTTATCCAAAGTGACTTACATTTGTCAACCATCAATAACATCAGGCCCAGTCATGCCTTGCTCAAGGGCTTTTTCCAGGCTACTAGCATGCTAGCCAGATTCCTTAACTACTACGGCACCACCGCCCAATTCCATAAGATATTGTTATTGAAGAAATTCTTCCAAGAACATCTCCAGGCATAATACTTCTGAATACCAGGAATACACTTACAATTCAGCTCCCCACTGTCTTTCTGCATTGCACTTTTATCTCAAAATACTGCAAATTTTCATGTTAACAATATGCACTCTTAAGTAGTTTTTAATTGTGCTGTAGTTTGAATATTTATTCTCTCTTTGTAAGTTGCTTTGGATAAAAGTGTTAAATACATAAATGTAAATGTTCTACTTACGTTTACAAGCAGCTTGTAGTAGTGAATTTTCAAGTTTTGTTATACAGTGATCTCGAGCATTATGAATTATTGGCCAGATTCCCTCGACAACTTGCATCAAGGTCACGACTTCCCTAAATCACGTCAGAGTAATTCATACTGCCGATTGTTTACCGATGACCTATGCCAACTCTCTGACCTGGAAATCCTTTCTAAAATCATAATCTGAGCATGGCATTAGGATACATATGGTGTGTCTTTGTGTTTCATTTATTTCTGTTGTTTAGAAAGACGCAATGAGGTTTCACACATGTGTACTAGATTGCATGTCAGCTTTTCTTTATTTCATTTTACGCTGCCATGCACATTCACTGCTTTTCCGTTGAAATTAAGCAACCAGTAAATCAGTGCCCGGCCATTCCTTACTTCCAGCACACACACACACACACCACACACACACACACACACACACCACAGACAGCCGGCACACTCACCACTCTGTGGTCTGGGCAGATCTCCTTGATGTCTCCATTGAAGAAAGTGACTTTGGTTGAACCATCAGTGGAGAGCATCTTCTGAGTTCCATTCAGAAACAGCAGCAACCTACTGCCATCTTTAAACACTCGCTCAATCTACACACACACACACACACACACACACACACACACACATTAAACTCATACTCACATATTAAACACTCGCTCAATCTACACACACACACACACACAAACACACATACACATTAAACTCATACTCACATATTAAACACTCTCTCAATCTACACACACACACACACACACACACACACACACACACACACACACACACACATTAAACTCATACTCACATATTAAACACTCGCTCAATCTACACACACACACACACACACAAACACATTAAACTCATACTCACATATTAAACACTCGCTCAATCT
>JAIFZK010000179.1:225000-305000 GCA_027481765.1 Tenualosa thibaudeaui
CACACACACACAGAAAAGGACAAATGTATGAACTCCCAGGCCTAATCCAAGCCACTACATCAAACAGCTAACAGCCAATACGCCCCTACATCACAAAACACAGTTAACAGTCGATACACTAATGGCGGATATGCTCCTACTTTACACTATACAGCTAACGGCTGATACGCCCCTACATCACACATTATAACTTACGACCAACATGCCTCTACATCACACAATACAACTAATAACCAATACACCCCCACATCACACAATGTACACATGAAAGTAAACAGCATTCTATCATTTAAAGAGTATTGCCAAACTGAGGGATCTTATGTTACAGCCTGACCTTGAAAAACGTATCTATGCCTTCATACCTAGTAGGATAGATTACACTAATAATATACTACACTAATAGTATACTACTTCATACCTAGTAGGATAGATTACACTAATAGTATACTACACTAATAGTATACTACTTCATACCTAGTAGGATAGATTACACTAATAATATACTACACTAATAGTATACTACTTCAACTCATAGAGAAGGCATCTACTACAGCTCACACCCAAACCAAAACATCAGCCCACATAAACCCAATACTTAAGTAAACATAAACCCAATACTTAAGTAAACATAAACCCAATACTTAAGTAAACATAAACCCAATACTTAAGTCTGCTGGCTTCCAGTGAACTCAGGTCAAAGGAAAAAGCCCTGTTAGTTGCACCTAATGTTAAAATCAGGTGTGGAGAAGACACCACTATGGTACAGTTCAACTGTGGAACCAGCTACCAGATCAAACCAAAAATGCCCCAACAGTTGACAGCTGTAAATTAAGGCTAAAAACAACCCTATTTTCTACAGCATTTGCTTCGGACAATTTTAAACCCTCTGTCTATCCAGACATTTACTTATTTAGACAGCAAATGCATTCTCTAAGCAGTTTTATTATTATTTTTTATTATTAATTTCTTTCTTATTATTTAGTTGATTATATGTGTGTATACGTATATGTATGTATGTATATAATACAATAATACGTATATTGTGTATATATGTATATTGGCTGGGATTTTATTTTGTTAAATACGACTAGTTAATTACAGAAAAAGTAATGTGACCCAAAAAAAAAAAAAAAAAAGCATTTCATCACAATTTCTTTTTGTATTCCAAACAGTGCAGAATGTTTCTCGCTGCTTAAGTTCCCAGTATACCTGTAATACTAACAGGACACAAGAACAACCATGGAAACCAATGAAGAGAACTTGATGCTGGGTTTGGTGGGCGGAAGGTTTTCAAAATTTTTCAGTTTTATGACACTGAAAAACAAGCGAAAGTTGATTTACTGGAGAAAGCTGAATTTGTTGCTGTCACTGGGGTATCATTGGACCTCGGTATGCAATACAAATTACGCTGGTGTGACCACACACATTATTGACATTACTGACAGGGAATGGCAGTTTAAGTCTTTTGCCTTAACCATGCAGAAGACGTCCACCACCATGCTGACAACTGGCAGAAGCTTGTGATGTTCAAGAAAAGGTCACCACAATTCAGTCATATAACAAAATCCATTTCATTTGAAAAATGTTGCTTCTTATGTCATATGTTGATAATTCATTGAGATTTATTAATTACCAAGCCTCTTAAATTAATTAGATCTAGTCCCATCACTAATGTATGTATGCACACACATATGTACACACACACACACACAAACTTTTTATTTTTGATCTTTCATTCTTATTTTATAATAATTACTCTTTTTTAAATATCTATTTGATTGCTTATTTGTTTACTACACATCACGGTAACCACACCATTGACCTTATACTAACATATGAAGTACAAACTTACAATCTTACCACAACATCCTACTCTAATAATCACAAAAACACTGTATCTTGTCTAACCGAAAACAGAAATGAGGTGACCCACTCCATTCCACTAACTCTAAGCAGTAATGATTTTATGAACTTTTTTAATGACAAAATTAAATCTATATGACTTAAACAACTCCCTTGTAACCTCAAATCCAGTTGGATCACATATGATGCTCAGCAAGCTCTAGTCAACATGTAGTATGCCTTGATTCATTCACACCCACCAATATATCAGAAATGACTTCTTTGAGCTCCTCAAATAAAGCCTCAACATGTTTACTGGATCCTATTCCAAAAGAGCTTATTAAGAATTATTTACTTACTTATTCTTAATGTCCCTAAATCTTTCAAGACATCCGTTATTAAACTCCATTGAACTCCATTTTAAAAATCTAACCTTGATCCTGATGTCCTGGCTAACTACCGACCCATATCTAACCTCCCAGTTGTACAGAAATACTTGAAAAAAAAAACTGTAGCTTAAAAGAAAATAACATCCAAGAAACCTTCCAGTCAGTCAATCATAGTACAGAATCAGCCCTAGTTAAAGTCTTCAATGACCTCCTTATCTCATCTGATAATGGATATAGATCAATATTAATCCTATTGGATCTTAGAGTTCCAATGCCCGAGTCATTTCCAAGTAAGCATCACAGTTAAGAGACAGATTGATTAAAAAGCCATCGGAAGGGCATGTAACATGTTTGCTAATTGGCCTGGAAAAGAAAATTTGTTAGCAAAAATCCTGTAATGAAGAACGTTATCTGTTAGCGTTAGCTTCTTGACTGTACTTATGTTATACCCAGGTTTACACTGTATAATGATGTTAAATCCCTAGTGTTATTATTGGTTTGGTGTTTCTCACAGTGGCCAAAAGTCTCACAGACAGCAAGTATTTATTTCCAATAATGTAGACAGCAATAATTCATTTGAGGGTTCAGGTACCAGAGATGGTGGACACGGATGATGAGGACTGTGGTTATAAAGTGGACATGTTCCTTCGTGTCACTGAATTAGGCCCTTGACGTCTCCAGAAGACTCAACAGTGAAGTCTGGCATCATAGACACCCATTCATACACACATCAGGATAAATCCAGAAAAATGACTGTACAATGTGCTGCCAAATCTTAATATCAATCTCGTTACACTATGATACAGCACAGAGTATTTCAGCGAGGCTCACTCATTGATCCCTCTGTTGTAGGCACTCAGATTAGGGGAATAGAAAAGGAACTAAAGTTCAACGGTAAGGGTAGGGGCATTAGAATTAGGGGACCCCCATTTCCCAACCCTTTCCCATCTCTTCCTCATCCACTTGCTTCCTGCCACTCTCTACTGTACTGTTCGATTAAAGGAAAATACAGTGAAGAATTAAATGAACATTGTCCAATTTGAAGAATTTAATGTTTAGAACATTGTCCAATTTAAAGAATTTAATGTTTAGAACATCCTGTTTAAAAAATTGCTTGCTGTAAATTTTTCTGTGATATGACCCTTCTTGAATGACACAAAAATAGAAGCAATTAGAAAAATCTGTCTTATAGGGTTATGACTATATTCACTAAATGAGGACATGTATGTTTTGTATTTTCAAATTACTTGTAGTTTAATGTAACAATTTTTTTCCCACGATAGTGGGTTCAGAATGGTAGCCTAGTGACAACACACTTAGAAGGGTAACCTAACGTTAGCATGCTTAGAATGGTAACCTAACGATAGTGGGTTTAGAGGGGTATCTTAGATTTGCATGGCATTTTATAGTCAACAAAACTGCCATCAACTGCAAGTCATGAAACTGTTTTTAATGACACAAACACACTTAAGATTTTATTTGCTGCTGCAGTTATCGCTCCAGGTGTGAAAAATCCTTGAGTGATGCGGCCCTCGGCCCTGTGTGTTACATACCTGTCCAGTGCAGTGGCGGCTGCTGGTTTTTCAGGTAGAGCAGATCAGATTGGGTGATTGGTTATGTTGCTATTTGAACAATTTAAAGGTCCCATATTAAAAAAAAAAAAAACGCTTTTGGTGGCTTTTGAATATTTTTTGGGGTCTATACTGCCTCTACACACACTGTGAGTCTGATGAATACATTTTTAATTAGTAAGTGCACATCTTAAACAACACACTTAGATTTCTCCTTGTTATTTATGTCACAGACCGGACACAGACAGGGATATTTGAATAACACCACCCTCCACCGTAATGGAATATCCCTGCCTTCCAGGTAGAATATTGACAGCTCTGCCATTTTTCCTCACAAGCGCTAGTACCATTGGTAAACGCTGCCATTCTAATGAGTATTTTTTGTTTTATTGAACTTTATTCAGTTGTATTAATTGTAGGCCTATTAATGCAGACTATACTTTAAACTGTAATTGCAGTTGCATTTTATATGACAATTTAGGGTACCCACACTCAGAAACACTAGTTTGTTTCCAACTACCCTTGGAAAACCCAAGGAAGATGTATGTGTCTGGGACAATCAGTGGGCAATGATTTTGGAAACAAGTTTATCTAATCAAGTTACTGTCAAGTTACTTTACCATTCACCACAATGACATGCAAAACATTTCGCTAAGTTGTATGAACTTCAGCTTGGTGTGCTGCGAGAATTCTGGCACAAACTGGCAAAGTAATGTGCGAGCATCTTAGTTGGTAAACTCTTAGTTGGTAAACATAGATTTTTGGAGTAGAAAATAATAGTCAAGGAATCTCTTAATTTGTTCAAGGATATGTTAGGCTACATAATCAGTGCCATTTTACACTGTATTTAACAATAGCCATTCCTGTATTGATGGTGTGTCTCTTGATTTTCTGATAACGGGCCAGTGTCTTAGTGAAGTCACCTGCCAAATGTGATATTGACTGCCAGACTGACCCACCACAGACACAAACTGTCAACTGTCTCTGAACCTCCAGCCCCATTTCAGAAGCCAAGGTTTGTAACCTGATATACTGCATTCTTTTAATCAAGTGTAACAGTTAGGGTTAGGTTAGGGACTCCAAATTACACTTCTAAACGACATAACCAAACATTTTAGCCAACAATATTGATGTTAAGTGACAGTTCAAGTGACTGCACATGTTTTCACCTGTTTTATGAATATTTTATGTACAAACTTTTTGGTGACATTTTAGAGGACGCAGAGCTTCCCTTGTAGTCTTATAATAGCCGCCTCTGGTTCAGTGTTTATGAGGCTCTCTGTGCCTTACATACCTGTCTAGTGTTGATGCAGCTCTCTGCTCTTGGGAATAGACTTCATGCTGGGGAGTTGTGGGCGTGGAACTTGATCCTCCTCCTTCTGTAAAGCAAAACTAGGACTCAATATATCAGCATGCAACACTATAGAACACAGTATCTCAGAATAGCCTCACACATCTCCAGATATTTAGCCTAGCGTGCCAAACGTGTATGAACCCATGTGATGCACATGTATTTCCCCCTCTTCTGAATCTTCACATAATTATACACATCGTCGCTGTTTGGCAGAAACCTTTTATGTCCAAATCGGTATTTTTCAGGAAAAAGAAAAAAAACTATGTATATTTTAAAATAAATACTTTGTCATCAATTGGTATAACATCTTAAAATAAGACCATATGATTGTGTATAATATTTTTCCAAAATCTTTACTTAAATGGATTTACGTGGATTTTGACCGGCAAATATGGACATGAGTGCTATTGTTGATTACAGTGGTCACGTTGCGTCTAGACAGATCCTCTTTAATATTAGTTGGCTACCATTCATTGTATTGAGATCAATCAACAGACTACAAAACTTTACCAAAGCCTATACATCTTGTCTAACGTGTTTGATTAGCCTTCATTTGATCAAGACGTGGACCAATGAACGAACATAAAAAAACAGTAGCCTGATGGATATATAAGGGAAATGTTGAACCTAGGGTTACTGCAAACTTATCTGTTCACTCGCATTCCTCCTCTGCATCAACATGTCAGGCCAAAATAAGTCAAAATATTTTTCTTTAGAAACGTATTCAGTTGTACCATATTGGTCCCAATAAACATTTACAATTATGCTTTTAGCAGACGCTTTCATCCAAAGCGACTTACAATTTGTCAAACCATCAATTGTTCAGGGCCAGTCTCCCCTAGAGCAACTTGGGGTCAAGTCAAGGGCACAGCGGTGGCAGCTGGGATTCGAACCCACAACTTTTCACGCTACTTGCACGCAGGTTCCTTAACCACTACGCTACCAATAAAATACCACCACAAGACGATCCTGAATATAAGACGACACCCCTTTTCCAGACACATTTTTCTGGAAAAAAGATGAAAGAAAATTTTTTGTAAACCAAATTATTTTATTTGAAAATGCTGAAACTTTATTGGAAAACATTTTAAAAGGTAGCAAATTTTTTGTGTCCCTTTACTATAAATTAAAGTATGCGATCAAGTTAATTAACACAGATACATTTGTCAAATTAAAACTGAATAAATAGTAGGCTACCATATGATTGATAATTTTCCATGGAGGCTAAATCTACCAGGAAGAAAGCCATATGTATTACACATATAGGTCTGCAGTGATTTGCTTCTGTAATTTCCCCACACAGTAGCTGATTTTTAACCTTTCTTTGCAGCAAAACGGCTTGTTGAAAAACACTGATATTTGCTTAGAACTGCCTGTCTGTATGATTGAGCTAGCTTTGTGCGCATTTAAAGACTGTATCCCGAATATTATCAACAACGAGTCAAGGGATACTGAAGTGCATGTAAACCCAGTCATTCTTTTACTCAAGGCGAATTTTGTACTCTTACCTCTCCAATGCGCGTGACAGCAGGAGGCCAATGAGACACTGCAGGTTTGTTTGTCTAGTCCGCAAAAATAAGGCCGCCCTTTTTCAGAAGTACTTACAAGACAAAAATATCATCTTATATTCTGACTAATACGGTATTTAAATAAAACTTTTAAGTCCTGTTGTGGCTCTTCTATACTTAAAAACAAGATCATCAAATACACAGTATCACTAAAATTCTTAGCTACTAACTGGCTCAATAGTGCCATCTTCCAAAATAGCAGCTAGGCTTAACTTAATACAAAAAGTAATATAATAAATATAAATATTAAATACACTTTCACCACAAGTAGTGTACAGGTATGAGACTGTCAACTACAATCATAATTTCAGCATGCAGACGAGATCGCCAAATGCCATTTTCATTATACAGACAGTTATATTCTTTTATTAAAAAATTATAAAAGTCTTTTAGAAATAACAGCAAATAAACACAAAGCGATAAATAAATATTAGACAAATCTGTATTATTCATATAGTACTTAAACATAACAGATGAAAGCTTTAACTGACACACCCAAACTTGGCCCAAGCTGCTGATCTAACACCCCACAAAACTGCGTCCAAGGCTGCCTCTCCACCTGATCCATCTGACATTAACCTTGCTGTACCATAGGACATATTCACTATCTGACACCATGGGATACAGACATTAAAAGTGCCAAAAAAGAAGAATCATAATTCAAGTGGGCTTCAACAGGCTGCGTTTGTATGTTTGTATGAGGCTAAGTATGCATGATGGCATAAAGGCTGTCTGAACATTGTAAGCTACTACACTGACAAAACTAAATTTGTACAAACAGTTAGTCAGATAATTTCTGCAATGAATGGGAGCTCACTCACATCTCCAGGGAGATAAAGTGTAGCCCACTCTGTGTATTTTGACGACATAATGCACTCACGAGGTCGAGATTTGGCGATTAGCGCGATAGTCTTATCCATTTGTTCATTTCATGTTAATGGACAAAAAGTTGAAAAAAAGAGTTATCTCAGACAAAATAAAGATGTTTTAACTTGTGCTCTCTTACAGCTTCTGCTGCGTGGCTTGTCTGGATGACAATGGGGTGGAGTTACGATGGTTTGGCAACAGTTGAAGTGTCCAATGGAGAGATTTTAATCCCAAACTATTTTCAACAGTTTTCATTGGTTAATAATTTCTAAAATTTACAGACCCACGTGGAGAGTGACCAATTGTATCAACAACATGCACTATGATGATTGCACTGCTCTGGATGGGATGGTGTGTGTGTATGTGTGTGTGTGTGTGTGTGTGTAGCATAGCCTACCCAGACTGCGCTGCTCCAGGTGGTGTGTGTGTCGTGGGGGTGTGTCCATCTCAAACAGCTCTGGCTGAGAGTCAGCAAAACCCCTCCCACTCAGCACAGGGGATTCTGGGTAACCTGTGAGGTCACAGTCAGTTGAAGCAGGTGAAACAAACACCATCACTAGTAAAACAATACTAATGCTCTGTGTGTGTGTGTGTGTGTGTGTGTGTCCGTATGAGTGCGCAGGTGAGACGCACAACATCACTACTGAAACAATATTAATGCTCCGTGTGTGTGTAGGTGAGACATACTTCATCACTAGTGAATCAATACTAATGCAGTGTGTGTGTGAGTGTGTGTGTGTGTGTGTGTGTGTGTGTGTGTGTGTGTCTGTGCATAACTAACCAAGGAGCTTCATTCCCAGAAGTCTTTGCTGGTCCCACTGATCGGCTCTCAGCTGCTCTTGCATGTGCTGCTGCCACTGTTTCAGCTGAGACACACACACACGCACACACACACACATACACATACACACACGCACACACAGACACACACGCACGCACACACACACACACACACGCACACACACATATACACGCACGCACACACATACACGCACGCACGCACACACACACACACATGCACACGCACGCACACACACACACACACGCACACGCACACAAAATGCAGATGTTCACACACACACACAGACACGCATAAAATGCAGATGTTCACACACGCAAACATACACATGCCCAGACAAACACACATTCATACAAATGCACAGGTACACAAACAAGCAATCACACATGCACACACACATACACACATGTAGACATTCAGTATTAATGGGGAAGAGGCAGGTCTTCTAGGCTCAGATGTGTGTGTCTGTGTGTGTGTGTGCCTGTACCTGCTAGTGTGCGTTGGAGACAGAGGTGTGCATGTGTGTGTACCTGTGGGGGCAGTTTTGTGTGTGTGTGTGTACCTGCTGGTGCGTGTACTTGTGAGGCCGTAGGGGGACGAGGTGTGTGTGTGTGTACCTGTGGGGGAAGAGTTTGTGTGTTTGTGTGTACCTGCTGGTGGGTGTACCTGTGGGGGTGTTGGGGGCCGAGGTGTGTGTGTGTGTGTACCTGTGGAGGCAGTGTTGTGTGTGTGTGTACCTGCTGGTGGGTGTACCTGTGGGGGTGTTGGGGGCCGAGGTGTGTGTGTGTGTGTGTGTGTACCTGTGGAGGCAGTGTTGTGTGTGTGTGTGTACCTGCTGGTGTGTGTACCTGTGCAGTGTGTGTGTGTGTGTGTGTGTACCTGTGGAGGCAGTGTTGTGTGTGTGTGTGTGTACCTGCTGGTGGGTGTACCTGTGGGGGTGTTGGGGGCCGAGGTGTGTGTGTGTGTACCTGTGGAGGCAGTGTTGTGTGTGTGTGTACCTGTGGGGGTGTTGGGGGCAGAGGGCTGAACTCTGAGCAGAAGGAGGAGTCTATCTGTCGAGGGGCTGAGCTGACACTGCTGTGGGGCGTGGTTAGACTGTGCTCTGTCCAATCAGAGAACAGACTCGAAGCTGGGTGAGGCAACATTTCAGATGACATCACAGGATCTGTAAAAGGTCAAATCATCCTAGGAGTTAACCCCAGCACATATGACATCATAACCCTAGCTCACGTGCTGTCATAACCCTAACGCATGCATGTCATTACCCCAGCACATGTGATGTCATAACCCTAGCACACTACAACATACCCAGATCACATGGCCTTATAGCCTAGTACTAATAGTACTGTTTCATAGTCAATAAAGTTAAATGTTGACAAAGTTTAGTTCATCTCTCTTTGAAGACATTGGTTCTTGGTGTTGAGCTATTTGCAACTGTGAGGTTATATTCAGTCTTATCTTGTCATTTTGTCCTCTGAAAAAAGATGCAAGCTCATTGGATTTATCAACTGAGAGAAGCTCAGGTGCTAATTTTGATGAATTTAATTTAAATTTGCTATGCACATGAGCATTGTTCATGATCCTATCATCTTGCTTTACAAATTTCATATTTGTTAAACATTTCTTTATGGATTTGGTCTTCCTACACTCTCTCTTTAGAAGTTTAACAGCTGGATATTGCTTTCATGGTGCTTTCTGCGTGCAAGCGACTCTTGACTCGCCAGACTCGTCAATGCGAAATGTGGACATACAAGTCCAGACCGAACAAAAGTGAAATGTAGCTCTGCACCCCCACTGGACTTGCAGTGCAACAGTCTATTTCTGTTGCAGCTTTCGGGTCAGCCGTAACCTAGGGTCAAGCAGTAGACTTGAGAGGGAAGATGGTGGTGCAGGTGGTAGAGGTGCCGTTCGGCAACCGGAGGGTTGCAGATTCGTGCCCCCCTCTGGCCACTGAGAGGCTGAAACACCAGGAGATTGTGTAGGGTTAGATGTGGTTAGGGTTAGGGTTAGATGTGTACTTCACATGTCTTGGGTTAGATGTGTACTTCACATGGCTTGGGTTAGATGTGGTTAGGGTTAGATGTGTACTTCACATGGCTTGGGTTAGATGTGGTTAAGGTTAGATGTGTACTTCACATGGCTTGGCAGAGCTGGATTCGGATGGGAAGCCACCAAGAAGGAGAGAAAAGATCTCAGAGGCGACAAAAATGGATGAGGACTACAAGTCACAGCATGAGCCAACAGCAAGGCAAATGGCCCACCAACAGAACAATGTGGATAAGTGGAGGTTTCAGATTGACTTGGAGGACTGTAAATATTTAATAGCAATATGTTAGGAGAGTATTTAACAAGTCCATGTAAGTGTTCAAAGGATGTAAAATCATCAAGTGATGACTGTTTGCACTGAAAAGAGGCCAATATAGATCCCATGCAATGCCACCACCTTTCTTTTGTAGCACTCATGAAACTTGTTTAGGGGAGCTGCTTCAATACAGGTGGTTTGTTTGATCCAGCCATGTTTCAGTTAGAAGCAAAAAAACAAGTTTGTGTTTGCAAATAAGATCATTAATTAAAAATGAATTAAAAAAATGTATATCAGACAATATATTTTTTATTGATTAATCAAGTAATTGGATAAAACATACTTTTGTGTTTTTAAACAGCAATATCAATAATGTGTTATGAAATATAAAAGGCCTGTTGAAATGACAAAGTAATTGGCTATTATTCTGGACCAAAACAGGTTTGTATTCCAACTCCAACACTTGAGCTGGATCAAAGCTCAACCCCTTTGAATTACTGGCTTCTAAACTAAGCCCATTTAGTGCATGCGTCATCTGACATTGCAAATAAGTCTAAATATCTACATATACACACACTGTAAGGTACAATTCAATTCAATTCAGTTTTATTTCTACAGCGCCTTGTTTCATGGCACTTCACAGAAGGAGCACCCAAGAGCAACAGGGCCAAGGAAAAACTCCTGTATGTTTAGTTAATCTAGGAAGAAACCTTGGGCAGGTTTGACTCAAGGGGATAACCCAACTGCCAGGGGTCATGCAGGAAAAATACAATCAGTAGTAACCATGACAGACTATAAGTTGTTCATGGTTTTAGCTAAGCATCATAATAGTTCCAAAATGTTATCCCATAACCAATGTTCACTCTAATTTTTTTCAACACTTTCAAATTCAAATTTGTCTGAGCGGCATGCTTCGACATTATGAGTAGCCTTTTGTGACTGACCGATAATGACAACTGATAATTGATAATAACTGTCCAATATTAATTTATTCAGCTGTTTGGTATTTAGTTGGTAATTGACAAACTCACAAAATAGCTTCAATGGGGAGCAACAGCCTTCTCATTCTTACGCTTAAAAGTTTAATGAAAAGACTGAAAAGGTTCATCAGTGAAAAATACAATGTTTGAGACAGGCAACACAGGCATGGGAAAAGGAATGGGTTATGGTTATGGGGTTATTTACCAACACAGAGTCCTCTGGCCGTGGAGTATAGAGTAAAAAATTAATCAATTGTTTCAAGAGAAGAGATTTAGCCACCTTAATTCTGCAATAAGCTAATTAATATGGACACACAACACCCATCACACGATAGTCATCATGAACACGTTGCCCAACTTGCAGGCTAGATGATGTCAAGTATAGACTAAATTACAGATTGTCTTCCCCTGACAATGAAATTATTCACGAATGGATGTCAATGAAATATTTCTTGTATGGCCCTACAGAAAGATCAACCATGCTGTTTCTGATGATTTTATGTTATGGGAACATTGCCCATAACATGACATGGTAGTCAGTCCATAGGTGGTTATCAAGAAGTATGGCTGGACAACGTAGTAGTAGTCAGACATAGATAGTGTTAAAGTCAAGGAGTGAGATGGGACATGGGGGTAACAATAAGGGTCCATTTGACAGTGCCATTGTGAGGGGGGTCAGTCCTGGCATGGGCCTCCCTTAGTGTTGGTTGCAGTCTATTCAGGAGGAGAAGTTGACAGGAGGAGAAGTTGACAGGAGTCTGCCGGGAGGAGGCAGGGATGACACTCAGCAGAAGTGATTGAACAGAGTAAGCAAATGAGTTAGACCAGGTTCACACATCACTTTTTCCAGTTTTCTTTTGAAGTGGTGCAATGGAGTGAAATGTGGAGCGTACCAGATTTAGTGATGTAGCTGTGACCGTTAATGTTGTGTCTACAACGGTAACTTTTGTGCAAATTATGTTCTTCTCTCTGTCGAGTCAGAGGCATAACACAAACCAAAATGTCAGGGAATTAAAAAGGTCAAGTTTGATAGGAGGAGGGGTTCTGTGTCCATGCTTCAGAAATCGCCTTCCATCTATTTAGTAGGGTTGCAGGTTCGAGCCCTGCTCCTCCAGACTCCTACCTTGAGCAAGATACTGAACCACAAATTGCTGCCGGTGGCAGGTTGGCACATTGCATGGCAGCCTTCGCTACCAGTGTGTGAGTGGGTGAATGTGAGGTATACACTGTAAAGTGCTTTGTAAAGATCCTTTAACCAGCCAGGGTTTACAACTTCTTCCTCCATCGCTCTAACCTTCCTGGCACTTTCTTCCTCATTCGTTCTTTTGGTTTTTCCAATGTTGGCTTTAAAAATGCAGTTGTACTTTGCATCTTGCCTCTATTTTGATGTCTGATCAGTGGTGATTTTATTTTGAATGTTATGGAGCATTTCACGCTGCTTTACTGTTCGATACATTTTAGAACGTTGTTTTGGCAGCTTTGATGCTTCATAGGCCTACATTTTGCCAACTGGCACGTTAGGTCTTTGCACCAGTGCTCTCCTTATTTCTGGGCTGTGAGAAGTCACTCGCACACATGCTTCTGTTTTGTTTTCCTCCTTCGCATGCTTAAGTATTTACTCGCGCATGCTGAAGTATTTACGTTTGCATGCTGAAGTATTTACTCGCAAATTCAAACTGTGGAGCCCTGCTCCCATGAGTTGTACATGTCAACACACATACATACTGATCACACATGTTCACAGTCTGAAATCCTTCTTTAACATAATGGTTTGTAGTGGCTTGTAATCAAGCACAAGGGATGAAGATATCCCGGCAGACCAAATGCTGTGAACCTACATGCCCACCAAGCTTCATTGGCCTCATTTGTCGGTGTCCATGAAACCGTTTTCTGAGGTCGCTTTCCCAATAAAAAACAGGCAGTTTGACAACTTTTTATTTCTCAATAGGTGGCAGTACACTACACAAGGGTGGTTGAGGGCTCATTGGATACATCTCCTAGAGACCTATGGACCAGTAAAATTTTACTGGCCAAAGCATTACAGTTCTTGCAGGGGCACCAGCACAGGGGAGGAGCTGTTCCTGGGGACCAAAATATCTTAGGATATATGAGCCCAGAGAAGTTCTGTGCCCAGTAAGTTTGATGGGAACCAATGTTTGAGTGTCCCGAGAATCACTGATGGTAATTGCTATTTTTGTGTGTCAATAGGTGGCGCTAAGCCACACATGGGAGGTGGAGGTGGATGCAGCTCATCAAGACCTCTCTTCGTCTAAATTTTTGTTTGCTGGGGTGCTATGGTTCTGGAGTTATTCCGCAAAAACTGTGTCTGACTGAGTTTGCCCAGTGAGCTTCATGTGGATTGGTTTCAGTGTCCCAGGAACAGTCAACTGAAATTTGTGCAGAACTTTTTCTCACCCAATAGGTGGCGCTACACCACACAAGGGTGATTAAGGGGTTGTCTTAGGGTTAGGGTTAGGGTTAACCCTAGGGCAGCTTCTTGAGACCCATGTACAAAAATGTTGTCAGTTCGGTTCAGGATTTGTGCAAACCTTTGTCTGCAAAACAGGTGGCGGTACACCACACACTGGTGCATTAGGGGGTTTGTTTAATGAGGCTCTTTGAGACCTAGGTCCATCTGAAATTTCATTGGCTCCGACCAACCTGTGGGGGGTGAGGGTGGACCAAAAGCTATGATGCGCTATGGGCCCACTGGGGCTACATGTCTATGAAGTTTCAAGGGACCCGGTGTTTCAGTTATATTCTCACAATTTTGCCATTTGGCCTCTCAATAGGTGCAGCTATACCACACCACATGGATGCAGCTCTTTGAGACCTATGGGCCACTAAAATTTCATCAGCTGGGGCCCTAGGCAGTGCTACAACACAGATGGGTACATGAGGGCTCATTTGATGTGGCTGCTTGAGATTTGGGCAACACTGATATTTCGTTGGCTCAGGTGTTACAGTTCTTAAGTTAATCCACAAAAACTTTGTCTGACCAACCTGTGATTCAGGGGGTCCAGCACAGGTAGAGAATGGTGTCAGGGGACTAGGATGCAACATTTCCCGGTTATATATAGAACGGAACGATACACCCCCTACATTTCAATACGCAGACGTGAATCGCAGTATTTCGGTTCATTATTAAAACATTAAACTGTTATGTAGTTTTCATGCAGCAAGCCCTTACAAATGGCCCGACGCATCAGGAACTCTAAATTTCCCTTCAACGAATCAGCACGCTCCAACACAAAAGTGGTCCGGTACAAGAGAGAGCAGCTCAGCTGAAAGTAGGCTTCCTTAGTGATGACCAAGACAAAGATACACCCAAAAGTACTGCCGTAGACAGGGTGATATAATAATAGCTATGTCATAATGGCCACATTGGCACTTTGGTTAACCTTGTCTCCCACAGGCAGCTTTCCTCTTTCTTAACCTCCTCCTCACATCTCTACTATACTACTATACATTCCGTAACAGAAGCATTTTATGGAGTAAAAGGCATCTAATACGACACGTTGGCAGAAATCTCCAGTAGGCTACCAGGAACTCTCAGTGAGTCTCCCCTATTTAGATAGCTGCTCCCAAATTCACTTTATTTACTTTATGCCCGCATGTAAGTCTGGCCAAATATAACGCAAATTTCTTTTGTTAGAAAGTTAAAGGAAAAGAGAGTTAGTACAAGTGACAGATTAAGAGCGAGGGAGATTGTGAGCGAGAGACAGGCTGAGCATTGGTCCTGTGTAGTATTTTTGCAGACGTAACAGACGACCTCTGTCTCTCTCATCAGGCTATTTGGTCATTAACAGAAGCTTATTTGCAGCACAGTGTTTCAAAGACAACTGATGTGAGACTCCCTGAAATTAATCCTCCAGGTTGGGATGTCAATCTATATAGCGTCCAATAGCCTACTATTCAGTCTATATGGCCTACTGTAGCCTATGTCAGTCTATATAGCGTCCAATAGCCTACTAGTCAGTCTATATGGCCTACTGTAGCCTATGTCAGTCTATATAGCGTCCAATAGCCTACTAGTCAGTCTATATGGCCTACTGTAGCCTATGTCAGTCTATTTAGCCCACAATAGCCTACTTCCCACTGGTGTAGCAGGAACAAAGAGCATAGGCTAATATCTCTCTGTTGCTTACCAGCAGTATTTAGCAATAGAAGTCTGTGACCTGTTTTCAGACAAAGCATTTCCTGAAGTTAGCAAGAGTGAAATCATGTCGAATCTCCAAAAAGAGCCTCATTTCAGAAATAAGCTAAAAATAAAAACATACCTACTACAGGAGATTTACTGGCTCAGTATATTTCATCACATTGTGGGGAAAATGCATGTAATGTTTGGTTTTAATTGTCAAGTTGTCTGTCTCCTCCTGTAAACATTAGGCAGAAAAACTTTCAGCCTAAACTCTATGAAATATCAATAAAAGAAATTTGAATTAAATTGGCAGACACCTCATCCCTAACTGGTAGTTGATAATGGACTGGAGGCTTAGCAGACCTATAGAGACCAGGCATAGCCATTCAAAACCCATTTTATAACCTCCTTTTTTTGGAAATACTAAAGCTGTACCATCGCCATAGCCCCAAAACAGTGATGCGTACCAAACCGTGAGCACACCGTACCGTTGCATTCCTACTGACTATATCTAATTCTGGCAAAAGGTGACTTTTTCATCATTTCACATAAATTAATTAGTTATATCTCTAACAAGGGCGTCATGTCTTGTTCCTTTGCAGTATTTCCTATTCACATTAACTTCACAAGTATTTCCTTGGGAAAAAAGGAAATAAGTGATCTAAGTGATCTGCACACACAATCATTTCAGCTGAGTGTCATCCCTGCCTCTCACTGGTTGACTCAGTCACCACATCCTCCTGAGTGGACTGTAATAAAGGCCACGGGAGGGCCATGGCCTTGTGACAGACACCATCCCCCATCCTACCCACGATGGCACTTGTCAAAAGACACCACCCAATGTTACCTCCATGATCGATCTCACTCCATGACATTAAGTCTGTCTGCTACTACATTGTCAAGCCAGAATATTGGACAACCACCTATGGCTTAACAACCATATAATGTTGTGGGACAATATTTTGTAATTATTATGATGTTCAGCCAAAACAATGGACAAATTGTAGTCCATCACTGACTGTAACCACTGACTGTACTTTTCCCTGCATGACCCCTGGTAGTTGGGTTGGCCCTTGAGCCGTGAATCTGCCAAAGTTTCTTCCTTGAATAACTACAACACAGGAGTTTCTTCTTGCTCCTGTTGCTCTTGGGTGCTCCTTGTTAATGTAAAACCCCATGAGACACACACAATGACACACACACACACACAGCAATGACACACACACACAGCAATGACACACACACACACAGCAATGACACACACACACACAGAAATGACACACACACACACAGAAATGACACATACACACAGCAATGACACACACACACACACACACAGCAATGACACACACACACACAGCAATGACACACACACACACACACACACAGAAATGACACACACAGAGCAATGACACACACACACACACAGCAATGACACACACACACACACACACAGCAATGACACACACACACACACACACACCAAACACACACACACACACAGCAATGACACACACACACACACACACACACACACACACACACACACACACACACACACACACACACACACAGCAATGACACACACACACACACACACACACAGCAATGACACACACACACAGCAATGACACACACACACAGCAATGACACACACACACACAGCAATGACACACACACACACAGCAATGACACACACACACACACACAGCAATGACACACACACACACACACAGCAATGACACACACACACACAGCAATGACACACACACACACACAGCAATGACACACACACACAGCAATGACACACACACACAGAAATGACACACACACACAGCAATGACACACACACACACACACAGCAATGACACACACACACACACACACACACACACACACACACACACACATACACATACACACACCCACCAATCACACACCCACACACATCAATTACACACACACACATAAATGACACACACACACACAAATCACACACACACACAGAAATTACACACACACACACACAAATCAATGACACACACACACACACACAGAAATGACACACACACACACACACACACATCACTGACACACACACACACACACACACACACACACACACACACAGCAATGACACACACACACACAGCAATGACACACACACACACAGCAATGACACACACACACACACAGCAATGACACACACACACACAGCAATGACACACACACACACACACACACACACACACACACACAGACACACACACACACACAATGACACACACACACACACATCAATGACACACACACACACAAATCACACACACACACACAGCAAAGACACACACACACAGCAATGACACACACACACACACAGAAATGACACACACACAGCAATGACACACACACACACAGCAATGACACACACACACACAGCAATGACACACACACACACAGCAATGACACACACACACACAGCAATGACACACACACACAGCAATGACACACACACACAGCAATGACACACACACACACAGCAATGACACATATGTGCCATCATAAACATAATATATGCATGTCTGTGCCAACATCAACATAAGAATGATGCATGTCTATGTGCCATCATAAACATAATATATGCATGTCTGTGCCATCATAAACATAATATATGCATGTCTGTGCCATCATAAACATAATATATGCATGTCTGTGCCATCATAAACATAATATATGCATGTCTGTGCCATCATAAACATAATATATGCATGTCTGTGCCATCATAAACATAATATATGCATGTCTGCTCCGCTCAGCAGAAGAAGAATGAAAAAGTTAGCCTGTGTGACGTCATACCCACAGCACATGTGCCATCATAAACATAATATGTTCATTTCTTCTCTGCTCAGCGGTAGAATGATCATATCCTCATGTAGCCTATTGGCCTAGTCCAAACTTGACAGGGGAAAAATCTGAGTTTGTCAATAGATTACACACACTGTACAATCTATAAACAGAATGATTTTTCGAATGATTTTTGAAAATAGGCTATTTTCTGATTTGCACTATGACAAAAGGGGGTATTCAAATAAGAAATAAAAACAACAAAAAACTTTTGTTAGGCTACCCAATGTGTCAACAACATGAAACACTAATTGTGATCATGGCCTCATCCAGAATTTATATTTCTCGAAATGTATCAAATTGCCGCACATTAAAGATGATGAGGAATTATTTGCTTAAACATTAAAAAATTACTCTAACGTTACCTGACTGTCAAGAGCAATCTGTCTACAATGAGACTACCAAGCACATTTGGGCTTCAAAACCACACATTGTAATTCATAAGATCATCTTATATTTAACAATTAGCATATTTAGTTCCAACACAAAATGTAGTAGTCATGGGGGTCTGCCTTCCTTCCTTGAGAAAACAACCCTGATAAAATGTTAAACCGAATAACCCGACACTATTGACGTATTACTGGATATTACTGGATTTCTGGGTCTTTTCTGCTCTTGAGCAACAATCATGATGAAATATTAAACTGTCTCTGCTGTAACGTTAACTTAGTGCATTACTAACGTTAATCTACCCTTCTTATAGTTCACATTACACACATAGCCTGCAAACGTTAGCTAACATTCAGTCAATATCTATGGTTCAGTTACAGGTTAACGTTAAAATGGCTGAAGTTTGGATACTCAGCTGACAGTGTAAAGAAGATTCCAACCATGTAAGCCAAGCGAGAGTAGACTGACCTTCGAGAATACTCTGAAGCAAACGCTATGAAATTAACGTGGTTTGCCTCATTATGTGATTCCTAACAAGTCGCTAACGTCAACTTAGCTTGGCAAAATGGCAATAACGTTACATAGTCATGTTGGTTTTATGATTTTATGACATCCGTTAATGCTGCCACAAACAAAGTTGTGCTAAAGCATTGTAAGTTTTGTAGAGACTGACTTACCTTCTAAGTACGACGTTTTAAACAATGTAACGATAGGCAACCTGGTAAACTTTCCAAATGAACCGCCACTGCACTGGCAAACCCGCGGGAGCCGTACGTAATTGCGTCATGGATTGCGTCGAATTGCCACCTGGGAAAGGCAGTCTTTACTGTAGTCAAACCAACCCGGTGTAGTCCGTGTGCCAGAAGTCCAAACCCTCTTTGCATTTTTCGGGAGTTGTGTTTTTAACAGTTTTATGCCATAAGAAATTGAAATTTAGCTGTTTGCCTCAGCCTCAGCATGGTAGCTTTCTCCTCTGGCAGATCAACATTTTGTGTTTTAATGCTGTTTTCATGCTTTCAGAATTGGAACTTAAGTTCATTACTCATCATCCACAAATTAAACCTTAAGTTCATTACTCATCATCCACAAATTAAACCTTAAGTTCATTACTCATCATCCACAAATTAAACCTTAAGTTCATTACTCATCATCCACAAATTAAACCTTAAGTTCATTACTCATCATCCACAAATTAAACCTTCTGTTGGCAATTTCTGGTGAAAAAAACTGTCCAATGCACACAATTTAGCCTGTAATAGTATGGGAAGATCAATGACTGTAAATAGATATTCTGAACAGAACCTTTTGTGAAGGGATGTAGTAGGCTTAAAATTGAACGCAACCAGCTACTGGTTGCAGAAAAAACTTTCTCACAGACTTCGATGTAAAATCCCATAGTTTCTTGAACTCATTTGTAGAACATGGATGTGTTTTTCTTACTATGTTTGCAATGCTTGCATACACTTATCTATTTATCTTATTATGTGTGTTTTATTTTCACAGGCAATGTCCCATTGAGATATTAAATCTCTTTTGCAAGGAAGTCCTTTGCTTATTTATTTGTTTGTTTGTTTATTATGCACAGTGTTCTAGCACCAGTGGCAATGAAGCTTTTCAATCAATCTAGATATCTGTGGCATTCCAGAACACCTCCCTCAATAACTATTAAAAACACAAACACAATATTCTTAAAATTTTAATTCAAATGTAATAGTACAAATCACAGCGCATTTCTGATTGTGGACTTTGCACCTCTAGGTCTGTGTGTGTGTGTTTAGGATTTAAATTGTCCTTTGCACATACACATTTGGCACAAATTAAAAATCCTTTAAAAAAAAAAAAAAAAGACAGACAGTGGACACTACAGATTACACAACAGATGAACAGCTAATCTGCCAACATGTGTGTAAAGGCAAATGTATACTTTTGTGTTTGTGTTTGTGTGTGTCGTGAACCCCCACCACAGAGCCTCTGCATCACCTGACATGCACCTCCAAAAATTCAGCAGCCCATTGCTAGTCCACTATATCAGCTTTATAAATAATGGCAGTTTTGGGTTCAGCGTCAGGATTTCCCAATTGCACTGTGCCCATATTTCAATAATGTTTTAAAATCAGCGCTTCGTCAGTAGGGAGTACTTTGTAGGCAATCATGACAAATTTGCTTGCTAACAGAATATACACTGGCTGCCCAGAAACCTTGTAAATAACTCTGATATATTTTTGCTACAATAACAAGGGTACTGGTTGCTGAAGGTTGTTGAAATCTAAAGTGTCTCTTTAACAGTAATGTTCACAAAATGAAAGCATGACGAAGCCAAATGACTTCGGTGGGTCATTCAGCACAGAACTTTGAAAGGGTCACAACGGCCCCATTGAGTGAATTGGGTGGATGCAGATCAATGAGATGACAGAAACAGTTACAGCATTATAAAATCATTAGAACAAAAAATTACACAAAGTGTGTGTGTGTGTTTATCCATGTGTGAGTATGTGCACTGCATCATGTGTCTGTACTCTGTATGTGCAGCATTTATGTATGGTATGTGGTTACCAGTGTGTATGTGTGTGTGTGTATGTGTGTGTGCGTGTGTGTGTGCGTGAATGTGTATGTGTATGTGTATGTGTGTGTGTTTGTGAGTGCATCTCTTATCCCCACAGATCCTCTGTCCGTCCAAACTTGTAGATGAGTGTACTGCAAAAAAAGAAAAACAAACACCTTATGAGTGTGTGTGTGCGTATATATTTTAAACAAACTTAAGTGTATATGTGTATGGGTATGTGTGCACAGAGCTTATGACCTGGAATACCATCTAGACTGAAACATGAGTTTTCCTTTATCCCATCCCAAACTATTAAACAATCAAGATGACCCCCCATCTACAGGCTAAATTGGACACCTTTTTTAATGAATCTGGTTATTCATCATCTTGCCTGAAGTTACATATGTGGGAAAAAGCAAATTGGTCTCAGTGCATGTATTGTCCTAGTCTGGCAGTACAGTCAGACAGCAAATCACTTCCTTTCCAGATGACCTGCTGTGACCAGTGCATTCACACTGAGTGAATGTCAATGCAAATGAAGACACAGCAATTTCCTAGGCAGATACAGACTTGGCACTACATATTCTGGCAAAGCACTGCTAGCTGAGCGCAGAGATTAACATGCTGCACCTGCTTTGCCAGAATTTTCCACTTCTCTGTCCGCCTAGAAAACAACTCTTTCGTGACGATTTGCACTGATTGTGCAACACACTGGTCATATCAAGTAATTAAGGGAAAAAGATTTCAGAATTTTTGAGATGACTTCCTTGCTATTTTGACTTCTAGCTTCTAACTGAAACAAGGATCCAAGGACATTTTATTGTCACATGCACAGTGTGGAGAGTGGCCATAGGTGATGTCAGTAAGGCAGAGGTTGGTCATAGGTGATGTCAGTAAGGCAGAGGTTGGTCATAGGTGATGTCAGTAAGGTAGTTACAGTGGGGTCTCATGATGAAGGCAGGCTGGATCTGGGCTGTGACATGAACAACTAGAGGAGGAGGGGAGGGGTTGCACAAATATTCAAAAATATTCAAATCTTTCAAAACTTTTCAGTGCAAAAAGAAGGGTTCTTCTCCTTAAGGGTTCTTCCAGTATTAAAGTGTTTCTTGAAGAGTTTGTTTTTTGTTTGGAGTTTGACTGATTTATTATATCTGGAGATTTCAACTTCAACTTTTCCATGCAGAAAACACCAATGGCAAAGACCAAACACAACACATTCAGATGCTGACACACTCTCATGGCCATACTCTCAATCATGTCATCATAAAGGGTCTTATTGTCTCTACAACTGTTAAGAACTTGGCTTTATCTGATCATTACTGTCATTTCTTTGATGTTTGCATGTGCCCTTACATTCAGACCAAGGCTATGGCTGCAGGAAGGAGAATTATAAATGATAACACAGATCTTCTCTTTGAGCAGCACTCACAGACCTGAATTCAACTATCAGACTCTGTAGACGACTTACTGACCAATTTCAATTCGAAGATGACAAATCATGGATGATATTGCAAATATATATGGGAATATATGATATGGGAATATATGATATTAAATATCAAAAGAGTCACAGACAAGAAAACACAAAATGGACACAAAATCCAACCCTAGGTTAAACCGTTACAGAGTGTAGGAAGACTGAAAGAAAATGGTGCGAATCTCCACATCCATTCCCAAATCCATAAAGTGATGCTTAGGAAATCTAATTTCTGAAATTCATAAAGCAAGAGTCTTTCTTCTCCAGCATTATTGATAGGAATGTGGACAATGTGGCCAATCACAGCACTGAAACAGCTCTTATTAAAGTTGTAAATTTTGTATGTGTTAATACTGATAAAACATCTGTCCTGGTGTTATGGGACCTCAGTGCTGCTTTTGACAGTGGATCACAACATACTACTACATCGACTTGAACACTGGGTTGGGTTTACTGGCATAGTTATCAAGTGGTTAAAATCATACTTACAAAACAGAAGCTTCTTTTTTCCATTTGCAACTATACTTCAACAACAATGTCCTTGACCTGTGGTGTCCCCCAGGGATCAATCCTTGGACCGTTACTTTTCAACCTTTATATGCTCCTACTTGGACAAATTATTACAAACAACTCTCTCTCTCATCATAGTTATGCCAGTGACGGCCAAATTTACTTTGCTTTGTCACCTAATGGCTATGGCCCTTGAATGTCTTTATCAGTATATGGACCAAATGAACAACTGGATGTCACATTTCCTTTAGCTTAACACAGACAAAACTGAAGTAATTATATTTGGAAAAAATTAGTAAAGACTCAGAATTGCCACTGTTAAAAACTTGGGGTCATCATTGAGAGCGATTTAAACTTCATCAGTCTCATGAATCCAATCACTAAGTCACACATCAATGTCTTCATCTCCAGTAAGGTATTTGACAATTGTCTTTTCAAAGGCCTTCCTAAAAGGACCATCAAACATCTTCAACTGCTCCAAAATGCAGCTGCTGGGGTCCTTACAAGAACAAAAAGAACAGACCACATTACTCCCATTTTAGAGTCCCTGCATTGGCTCCCTGTAAATCACAGAACTGACTTTAAGGCATTGCTGCTTGTGTTTAAATCACTAAATGGAACAGGACCTAATTACCTATCTGACATATTTCAGCAATACACACCACTCAGGTCTCTCAGGTCACAGCAGAAAAAATTGCTGGTAAAACCTGTGGTCAAAACAAAGTGTGGTGAAGCAGCTTTCAGCTGATATGCAGTTCAAACAAACTTTCTGAACACATCAAAAATGCCTCTACTGTTGGCAGTTTCAAATCAAGACTAAACTGTTCTCAGCTACTTTCTCCTAGTGATTCACTTATCTTTCTTTTTATACTCTGTACACTTTAACTTTTATGCTAATCATTTTATGTCTTTATTCATTTTATTGTCTTTTTTGTGCTTTTACTTTCATCTACAGCTATTATTTTTGTACAGCACATTGAAATTCCTTTGAATATGAAGTACGCTATATAATAAAAACTTGCCTTCCCTTGCCTGTTTGGCAACTCTGCATTGTAAACTGACTGCATTATATAGCGCTTTCCCAATCCTTTGAGCAGTCAAAGCGCTTTACAATGTATACCTCACATTCACACACACATTCATACACCATACAAGGTCCCAACCTGCTCACTGGGAGCAGTTTAGGTTTCAGTGTCTTGCTCAAGGACACTTTGATGGGGTCAGGACGAGCTGGGCTCGAGAAATTCTTAAAGACCCAACTGTTCCAAGAGCATCTTTTGGCTTATCTACCTGGAATGCACTCCAAATGCACCCCCACTCTCTCTCTACTCTTAATAGTTAGTGAGGGTTTCTAATTGTGTTGTAGCTTGGATGCTACTTCTCTTTTGGATGCTAAGTCCCTTTGGATAACAGCGCTAAAAGCATTAGTGTAAAGGATTGCATGCACGTGTATGGGTGTGTATGAGTGTATGTGTGCATCTGCATATATGTCTGTGTTTCTGTGTGTGTGTGTGTGTGTTTGTGTTTGTGTGTGTGTGTTTGTGTGTGTGTGTGTGTTTGTGTGTGTGTGTGTGTGTTTGTGTGAAGACTGTACCTGAAAAAGATCAGAAGGTTCTGGAAGAAGATGGACAGACCAGGATCCACCACTTTTGCTGGAAGACACAGAATGTTACCATCATTTTGTATACAGTGAATTCATATTTAGAAAATTTCAGCTCCCAACGGAAAATCACTTTGAGAAAATGCAAATAGACAAGTGGTAGACAGCTGGAGGATGGAGGAGGAGTGTATGTGCTGTTGAGTCCGGAAGGGAGAAGGCGCCTGAGCTCCTGATAATTCTCTCCTAGAGAGGGGACACACACCTGAGCTTCTAGAGCGGGGAGACACCTGAACTCTTAGAGAGGGGACACACACCTGAACTCTTAGAGAGGGGACACACACCTGAGCTTCTAGAGCGGGGAGACACACCTGAGCTCCTGATAAATCTCTCCTACTTCAAGCGCACACCTTCTTTAGCCTCACTAATACTGTTTTCAGACCTTCACTTTCAGCACTGTGTTTACTTTCTCTCTGAAAATGCATAAAAACGTAATTTAGCTGATAGTATTTTGCACATTTTCTCAGAAGAGAAAATCCCAAACTTCCAGTATGTTCTTCATACTCGCATCCCCACTTTAAAAAAGGTTCTGGTGCCAATAATGGCAACAAAAACATAAAAGACATCCACACACACACATACGCACGCACACACACACACTCACACACACACACACAAACACTCACACACACTCACAGACACACTCACACACACACTCACACACAAACTCACACACACAGACACACACACACTCACACTCACACACAGACACACACACAGACACCCACACACAGTTGGTACTCACAGGGAATGACAACAAAAGCTCCAAAGAGGATCCAGGTGGCAGCAATCAGTGATGCAAACATCAGCATCAGGCCTAGAAACAGCCAGAGACGTGCCCCTGAGAGAAAACACACACACACACACACATACACACACATATACACAAACACATACACACAAACACACAGAAACAAACATCAGCATCAGGCCCAGAAACACACAGAGGGTAGCTCCTGAGAACATACACACACACCACCACAGACACACATACCCCCATAGGACTGGACTATTAACAAGGCATTACAAACACAACACCTGAAATGTCCAAACCTTCCCTGTTTAAAGCCCTTATGTGTAGAGGTGAGGTGTGACGCCCCTAGGGGGCGTTGTTTCCTCACTATTGTTGGTTTTGGTGTCTTGTCTGTGTGTTTACAGGTGTGCTGATTGTGGTGAGAGAGAGAGAGAGAGACAGAGAGAGAGAGAGAGAGAGAGACAGAGAGAGAGAGAGCAGCAAGTATGAGGCTTTGAGTTGCTTGCCTCTTGTGGGCCTCAAAAGTCAGTGGCTGCTTTGCACACCTCGTATTTCCTGCGTTTTATTGATGGACCGCTTGTCTTGTTAAAGAAATCTGAACGCTTTTGAAACTACTCTGTGCCTCCTCCATGTTATTCTCCTTGGGAGTGTAACACTGACGGACTCATTTACAAAACTGTCGTACAAAAGAATACTATGCATTCGCTCATTCCCCCGCAAAGCTATTTATCTGAATGTGAGCAAGGATGAGCGGTAGGCTATTTATGCTCAAATTCACAAGATGAGGGAGAGAACAGAGAGAGAGAGAGAGAGAAAAGAAGAGAGAGAGAACAGAGAGAGAGAGAGAGAAAAGAAGAGAGAGGGATTTGGTTTACCTGTTCGGCCCAAGCAGCCTTCACCATACGCATCTCCCCTCACCTGAACATTAGACACAGCATTTACCCTGCAACACACACACACACACACACACACACACACACACACACACACACACACACACACACACACACACACACACACACACACACACACACACACAGCATTAGACACAGCATTTACCCTGCAACACACACACACACACACACACACACACACACACACACACAGCATTAGACACAGCATTTACCCTGCAACACACACACACACACACACACACACACACACACAGCATTAGACACAGCATTACACACAGCATTTACCCAGAAACACACACACACACACACACACACACACACACACACACACAGCATTAGACACAGCATTAGACACAGCATTTACCCTGCACACACACACACACACACACACACACACACACAGCATTAGACACAGCATTTACCCTGCAACACACACACACACACACACACACACACACACAGAATTAGACACAGAATAAACCCTGCAAAACACACACACACACACACACACACACACACACACCATTAGACACAGAATTTACCATCCAACACACACACACACACACACACACACACACACACACACAGCATTAGACACAGCATTTACCCTGCAACACACACACACACACACACACACACACACACAGCATTAGACACAGCATTTACCCTGCAACACACACACACACACACACACACACACACACAGCATTAGACACAGCATTTACCCTGCAACACACACACACACACACACACACACACACACACACACAGCATTAGACACAGCATTTACCCTGCAACACACACACACACACACAGCATTAGACACAGCATTTACCCTGCAACACACACACACACACACACACACACAGCATTAGACACAGCATTTACCCTGCAACACACACACACACACACACACACACACACACACAGACAGGGTAAAAGTGTGTGTGTGTGTGTGTGTGCGTGCGTGTGCGTGTGTGTGTGTGTGTGCGCTCACATGAAGAAAGCTACAGTGGAAAACACTCCACAGGTATGGAAAGCGTGGTTGAGCTCCTTCTGGGTTGGGTACATCACAGCTGCATCGATTACTATCCACCACCCTGAGAAGAACTAACACACACACACACACACACACACACACACACACAAACCATTAGTACCCAACATCCTAAGGAGAATCTTAGGGGGTGTTCACACCAGGAAGGTCCCCTAGTTCACTTGCTTTGGTGTGGACCAAAATACAATGATTATTATTAATGATTATTTTAATATTATTATTCATAAATTTATAATATTGCTACGATGACTTGCATGACAGCTGTGAGGGGGGACGTGCATCCGTCTGCAACTGTAGCCTAGTTTGAATCAGAGCTGACAGAACAACAAATATTACATTTTATTTCCCCCATAATGCGTAACAATGGGAGCTAGTTAGGTCCAAAAAAGATGCCTTTTGCCTTTGGATCAGATCGGGGTCAGGTCACTTTCACACTGTAATGATCGCCCTCTGATGACGTCACTGTTGGTGGCCCTCTCTGTTTTTTCCTCTGATCCACCTTGCAGCGTGTGTATGAATATGTAAACACTAGCGATACCTGAAAGGAGCGTAACTGTATTGTTTAGTCAAGTACTGCAGGTTATGTTCACCCTGCGAGTCTCCTTAAGCCCTTCATTGTAATAAAGGAAGAACAGCACTTCATGTCCGGCTGAGTTATATGGAGCTAGGGTTAGGGTTAGGTTAGGTTAGGGTTAGGGTTAGGTTAGGTTAGGGTTAGGTTAGGTTAGGGTTTCTGGGTGTCGGTACACTTGCTTTGTCTGCACCAGAGTTTGAGTGCTTGTATTTATATTGGCCCATAAGAGAGGAAACAAACTTGAGTTTGTTTTAAGCAAACTGAACAAGGCAGGTGTGAATACCCCCTTACTTACACACACACACACACACACACACACACACATATATACACATAGCATTAATACAACTACAACACCCTAGGAAGAATTAAACAAACACAACCACACACACACACACACAGGATTAATACAACTACAACACCCTAGGAAGAAATACACACACACAACCACACACACCATTAGTACCAAACACCTTAAAAAGAATCTCTCTCTCACTTGCTCACTCACTCACACTCACACACACATACACACACTCTTTTAGTACTAAACACCTTAAGAAGAATCTCTCTCTCACTTGCTCACTCATAGACACACACACACACACACAAACACACACACACACAAACACAATTCCTCACAAAGATCCCAGCCGCGATGGAGGCAATGGTGTTGCGTTTTTCCCCCAGATCGAAACAGGCGGGCCACTGAAAGTTGTCCAGGAAGCCGGCCATCTCCGACTCTCTCTGGCCGTCAGCTAGTCACTCTATCGGGTGAGATGGACCTTCTATTGGGACTCAGGTGAACTGCTAAAACACACACACACACACACACACACACCAACCTGGATTAGCTACTGAGACACACACACCAACACACACACATCAATACACCTGCTTGGGTTAACTGGACAAACATCAACACACACCTGGGCGTCATCATGTGCAGACATGTGGAGTTGGATTCACCAATCAGAGTGCAGTTTCAATACACTGAAATGGTGCATTGTCTTCTGAAACGAGGTTTAAAAAGGTAGATTCTATGCCGCACTGAGGATGACTACCATTCAAGGTACACGTGATTTGCTATATTTGTTTATATTTGTTTATATTTGTTTATATTTGTTTATATCATGGGCTCACCTGCAGTAAATAAGGTAAAACCAAAGAAACTGAATAGGCTACTAACCGCTTCAATCCTTTCTGGTAAAACTGACAGGACTGGAATGCTGGACTTGATTTGATTAAATAGAACTTTTTCATTGAGCGAAATTCCATAATACTCAACCATGCATTTCTAACAAGCCTATTCACTGTGGGTGATAACGTCTAATTGATTAAGGGATAACGGCTGACAAGGTGATCAGTTCAATGGAATGGCAAATAACAGATCTTCGCCGCCACCTCACCATTATTTCCATCAAACTGGTGATCTTGAAGGATGTTGCCCCGCTCATATTCCCTTTGTATTTAGGATAAAATGGCCATTAAGGGGGAAAGTACAATGTGAAATACTTTACTATGGTTGTTATGGTTACCATTCATAAGCGCATTAATATGGAACGGTGATTCAATTTTTTGGGATCTACTTCAAAGGCCAGTTAATACACAACTCAGGAGAGCACAGGAGCATGGTAAAAGGCCAGAGAGACATACACTTAATGCAGGGAAATTTCTGCCACAGGAGCTGGGTAAGAAGTTTAGCCCTGTTCATCCCAGTTTGTGATATTCCTGTGATGGTATTTAGTTAAAGGCCATGCTGCTAGACACAGTTATGTCATTGCGGTAAGCGTGCTACGTCATTTCCTCTTTAGACTGTGTTTGTAGCTGTGTGCAACGCTAGTCCAAATGGCCGATATTATTTGTAAAGTAGCATACTTTCTACTCACTTATGCATTTTGTTTCTTAAACTATACCTTAACACAACTGTTAAATTCCTTTACTGTGACTTATCCTCGCTCTGTCTATCCGTTGCCTGGCTTGTCAGATGTTTAGCTACTCCCCAGCCTCCTTTAGCGGTTATGATGTGTGTAACACATGTAGACAGCTGGCTAGTCTGGAGGCGAGGATCACTGAGCTAGAAAGACACTTCCACACATTAAAGAAAACTACTTACTCAGTGCCAGATAGCACTGCTGCCCCCATAGCAAGTGTGGAGTGAACCGGCGGCATCTCCCTCGCAACAGGGAAAGTGAGAAGCACCCTGCACACCACCAACCACTTCATGTTTCTAATTGATTCTCCCCCCTAAGTAACTCTTCCAACCAAGACAAAACTCTGGTAATTGGCGCTTCTACTGTACGAAACGCGAATCTAGTGACTCCGTCGGCCGTAGTCACTTCAATCTCTGGGGCTAGAGCAAGCGACACTGAAGCCTAGTTGAAAGTGCCGGGGGCTAAACAAGCAATGAAGTACCCCCGGATAGTTATCCACACTGGCACTTACGATGTCCGATTAAGGCAGTCGGAGATCACCAACGCAAGTTATATTTCTTTATGCAGGTTGGCACAAACAATGTCAGACTCTGTAACTTTCTCTGGTCCCATACCTATTAAACGCGGTGAAGAAATGCTCAGCAGAGTTTTTCACTGAACCGATGGTTGTCGGGATGATGTGCCAATAACAATATGTGCTTCATTGATAACTTTAGCCCATTCTGGGGGAAGCCTGGACTTTTGAATCGAGACGGTATCCATTCCTCTTGGATGGGTGCTGAGCTCCTTTCTAGGAACATTGACCGTCACTTAAACTCGGCTTGATCCTGACGAAACAGAGTTTGGTCCAGGTAGCAGAATTACTGTCCTACACAGTTCTCTGCCGCCCCGCCGTCACCCTAGCAGCAGACAGACAGTGAGAGTGTCCGCGACTAAAACGTTCTCAAAACGAGACGGTAGGGGTATAAATTATACCAACCTCACAAAAATAAAACCAGCAACAAATAAACAATATAGCCAGAAATCACAACTTAAATTTGGCTTACTAAATATTCGTTCGGTCTCCTCAAAGACGACTTTAATAAATAAACTTATTACTGATAATCAAATTGACATACTTTGTCTTACAGAAACCTGGCTAAACCTAATGAACACCTCCCACTAAATGAAGCTACCTCCCCAAGTCATCTAAATTATCACATACCATGTCGTTATGGCCGTGGTGACGGAGTAGCCACAATCCACAATTCAAACCTCGTTATTTGAAATCTTTTGAGGTTCTTGTCCTTAACTTGATTCATCCGACCGGAATTGTGCTAAACCCTTAACAATTAATTGTAACATTGTATAGACCTCCAGGCCCCTACACTGAATTCTTATTAGAATTCAATGACTTCCTGTCCTCTCTAGTTATTAAAAAGGAAAAGATAATTATATTGGATGATTTTAATATCCACATGGATGTTGTAAATGATAGCCTGGCAACTGCATTCCAATCTTTATTTGATCACATCGGCTTCATCCAAAATGTAAATACACCTACACATCAAGGTAACCGCACCATTGATCTTGTACTAACATATGGAGTACAAATAGAACAACTTACAAACCCTACCTCAACACCCTACACTAACTCACCACTACTTAATAACTTTAAAAATGACACTATGTAGCACCTAACTCGATCTACTACTACACTAGAAACATAACTCCCAAAACTACAGATGATTTCATAGCAAAAATTCCCTCTCTCCTTGAGCCTCTACTGAGCCAATATAGGCCTGCATTAGAAGGCTCTACTCCAAGCCCAGCCCAAGTCGATCAATTAACTGATAGTGGAATGAGGTGACCCATTCCATTCCAATAACTAAGCAGCAATGACTTCATGGACTTTTTTAATGACAAAATTGAATCTATTAGACTTAAAATATACAACTCCCTTGTAACCTCAAATCCAGTTGGATGACATGTAATTGTTACAGCTAGCTCTAGTCAACCTGTAGCATACCTTGATTCATTCACACCCACCAATATATCAGAAATTACATCTTTGATCTCCTCAGCTAAAGCCTCAACATGCTTACTGGATTCTATCCCAGCTGATTTTCTTAAGGCTGCTCTCCCTCTATTGGCTGAGACGATTCTTAAAATGATAAATGACTCACTCATAGCTGGGCATGTCCCAAAATCTGTTATTAAACCATCTATTAAAAAACTTAACATTGATCCTGATATCTTTGCTAATTACCGACCCATATCTAACCTCCCATTTGTATCAAAAATAGTTCAAAAAATAGTGTCTACGCAAATCTGTAGCTTCTTAATATTAAGGATAATAATATCCAGGAAACCTTCCAGTCAGGCTTACAGAAGGCTTAATGTCATAATACAGAATCAGCCCTAGTTAAATTCTTCAATGACCTTCTTATCTGATCTGATAATGGATATATATCAATCATTAATTATCATTAATCCTATTGGATCTTAGTGCTGCCTTTGACACTATTGACCAAGGTATCCTACTACACAGGCTTAAACACATGATAGGCATCAAAGACTATGCAATAGCCTGGTTCAAATCGTACCTCTTTGGTCGCTACCAGTTTGTACATGCTCATAATGAGTCATCATTAAGCAAAGTTTGGTGTACCCCAAGGCTCCGTGCTAGGGCCCCTGTTATTCTCCCTGTACATATTACCTTTAGGATCTGCTATAAGGAAAAATGGCATTGCTTTCCACTTCTATGGTGATGATACCCAGCTTTACCTTTCCGTGAAGCCTAATGACAATATGCCAATAACTAAACTTGATGCCTGCCTCCAAGACATTAAAATCTGGATGACTAATAATTTCCTTTGTTTAAACTCTTATAAAACTGAAGTTATGATGATCGGCCCTAAAAAGTTGAACAACATTCTGCCTCTTCACCAAAACATGTAACACAAAAGTTAAAGACTGTTCTCTCTCTAACCCTAGTAATACCTGCATCAAAAACCTACAGCTAATACAAAATGCTGCGGCCTGAACACTCACTAGGACTAAAAAATATGAACATGTATCTCCTATCCTTGCTTTCTTACATTGGCTCCCTATTAAAAGTCGAATCAATTTTAAAATACTCCTCCTAACATACAAAGCGCTCAATGGCCATGCTCCAACATATATTAAAGACATACTTGTCCCTTACCACCCTCCTAGAACCTCCTGGACCCTTATTTTTACCCCCATGACCCATCTCACTCCTTTGAGTTTAACACTATGTCTGGCCACTGCTACATTGTCCAGCCATAATTCCTGATAACCACCTATAGACTGACTACCATGTAATGTAAAGTGGGATAATACTCTGGAACTATTATGAACCTTAGCTAAAACCATAGGCAACTTATAGTCTGTCATGGGTACTACTGATTATATTTTCCTGCATGACCCCTGGCAGTTGGGTTAGCCCCTTGAGTCGTGGATCTGCCCAAGGTTTCTTCCTAGACTAACTGAACATAAGGGAGTTTTTCCTGCCCCTGTTACTCTTGGGTGCTCCTTTTGTAAAGCGCCAATACTATTGTAAAAGACGCTGTATAAACTGAATTGAATTGAATGTTTATGTGCTGTTTAATAATTTTTCTAATTAAAAGTTATACAGTGTGATACCTTAATCTCACTAGGACTTGGACAGATTTTGTCAGTAAGTTGTGACTTTAAATAGAAATTTATGGAACCAGATACATAAATGGATAAACAACATAAAAGAACACTATATGCAACATAAAAATTATTTTCACTGTGTTTGGCAGATATCATCTAAAGTAACTTTCACCAACAAGGGTCTTCTGTTGCTATAGAACACGATCACTATATGTAGAACAGACAATTAAATACAGTAGGCTGTTTCTTTAAATGTAACAAAAAGGTTACAGTACCTTTTTTAAAATGATTACTGCAGAACTCGGGTCCAGTGATGCCTCTGTGTCCACTGATGTCTCTTTGTGTCCACTGGTCCAGCCTGTGTGTGTCACCAAGAGGAAACCTTAGAGGACAAGACAAGAAGTGCTTGGTATGTTATTACAATCTTCATTCTTCAAAATGTAAAGATATAATTTTAACACAGTTTACTATTAAACCAACTCTGACACAACACAGCTGTTAGATATTGAAAATATTTTGGGCCAAACTGTCCATCATGGATATGTTTTATTTCCAAGTCTGTGTTACACTTAATTCTTCACTAAATACTGAAAAGGGAGTTTTACAGTGTCTCTCTTCCTTGTAAAAAGTGTCCCTTACAAGAAAAAAATGGACCAGCGTCTTTGATTGTCATGACGGGACGGGTGACTGCTCACACCAAAAACAGGGGTCCTACCAAATCGTCAATATAATCATGCAACAGTATTTCTTTCCTTATGGACTGACAACCTTCTCTACACTGATTTTCTCCAAAAGCAAATAAAACATATGGTTTAACAAAAAAAAACACTTTTACACTTTTTTGTTAAAAAAACAATAAAGAAATACTTACAACTATTAAGGGCTAACATTAGCCATCAACTCTGATAAGAAGCTTAATTCAGGGAGCTCTGGGGAAATCTCCCCACACATAGCTCTTTTTACAAATTGGTACATTTTGTCAATTCCACAAAATTACACACACACACACACACACACACACACACACACACACATACACCTGACTTGCAGCACTTACACAGCAGTATCAGTACATCACTACCTGTACAAACAGTGCAGGAATGTCACTTGTCCAGTGAAGCGTTCTTGATTGGTCAGTTAACAGCAGAGCAAGACATGCTGCCTTACACAACATCTGAGTCTAAATATGGAAAAGTATCCTTAAAATTAGCAAAACATATGTGAAATTAAGCAGAAAATAATTTCTATGTTTACACCGACTCCCATTCTTATTGGTCATTAAGTTAGGTCCCATGGACCGGAAGGACTTGCTTTTACCCCCAGTGGACGTCAGTGGTATTGCAACTTTAGAATTTATTTTCGGCTTCATTGTTTGGCCTGGAATTTTTTTTTCCGTCATAGATGTCCCTTTATCGGGGAAGAACGGATACCATATGAGCCAATCAAAAAACAGTATTTAGCTTCTACGGGTGAAACACAGAAATACTCCATTCTCCAGAATACTGGAGCCGTATAATAATTAATAAGATCCGTCACACCAGACACAGACGAAAGCGAAAGCGAACGCGAAAAGACCATCTAGACGCGGTTCGTCGTTTCTTTTCACAACCGGGTAAATAATAAGACAGAGAAATTAAGACTATTTTAAAGATTTGGTTGGTAATGGTCAAGATGGTTTTGATTTAGGTCAGCGCGATTATTTCCGCCCATCCTATCATACACAGTAACGTTAACGTTACGACTACCGCAGGTGTATGATACGGACGCTCGAGACCTTTAAGGAACACACAAAAGGCTGGCGGGTATAAGACCCCTTCACTGATAGTCTCTTATTGCGACTCGTGTCGTTCTGCAGAACCCTACCCCGTAATGCTCACCTGTTTACAAACGGCTTCTGCTTAGCCACTTCAGATAATCACACCGCTGCTTTGAACATCAGTCAACACTTCCATATGCGATTAGAAGGGGGCAGCGACACCACGCGATCAGGAGGGTTAATGCTATTACATTTCATCCCTGACTATCTTAATTTAAAAAACAATTTATGTAGTACTGTTCAACACAAATATAATAGCCGAACCATCAGCATACAAACATTCACTTTCTTGCTAGCACTAGATTTAGATTTCCAGATAATTCGCTAGTCTATAGGCAAGCTAGTTTATATCAAAAGTGCTTGTAGAGCCCGACTAGTAAGAACCAAGGACTGTGGAAGAACTTCAAAATACTGTTTCTTGGTGCAACTGTTTATTGCTGGGTGAGTATACAGTGGAATATTTTCATAGTGAATACAGTACATAAGACACTTAAACACACACACACAAAAAATTTGATTTCTTTGCATAAAATACATTTATTGATCTTTTCCACAGACATGATCGTGAACATTTCACACTGGACACAGTTACATTGTCTGCATTTCATGCTGTGTTATCATATTGTGCTCTGACCCTTGTTTAAAGGGCCTATAGATTATTGTTTAAAGGGTCTATAGATTATTGTTTAAAGGGTCTATAGATTATTGTTTAAAGGGCCTATAGATTATTGTCACCTCTCTTGGGTTTGCACATCTATTTGGCTCTATTGTGGTGTTAAACACATTGTGAGTTTGACACTCTACATCGCTTAACCCATAATTTCTGCTAAACCAATCAGCATTAACTCCATGGAACGAAGAGCCGTGGGAAGGCAGCAGGTTTATTCACCAGGCACACGTAACAGAAGCAGCAGGCAGAGGATAACATAACATAGGATAACATAGATAGACATGTAGAATTGCACTGGCTAAGTCTCCAAAATACCCTTTAACAGAAGCAGCAGGCAGAGGGTAACATAGATAGACATGTAGAATTGCACTGGCTAAGTCTCCAAAACACCCTTTAACAGTAAAACAAAAGGAAAAAAGTAACACTGTAAGAAAATACATGACATGTGCCTGGCAAATAAATCTGTACGCATTACAACAGACAAGGCAGTTCAATGTACTGGTGTCAATGTTGGTGTAGAGGCTTTCCACATTGATGGTAAAGAGGAAGGCCTGTGACGAAAATCTTATGCACAAAGTCATATTAGTCCTTTAAATAACTGGCATGTGTTTGGGATAAAGGATTAAGAAAATAGTCTATAAATTGTGCGGAGTTTGCCGATTCACTGTTGACATCAGACACAATGGGTCGCCCCTGGGGGACCTGGTGAGGGACCGTCCACAATTCTGGATCCTTTTGAATTTTAGGTAAGAGATAAAAAAGTCTAGGTCTAGGTGGATCTGGACCTATGAGATATTGAAATTGTTTTTGGGTGATACTACCTTTATTCTTTAAGGCATGTGTTTGGACCTATGGAATATTGAAATTGTTTTTGGGTGATACTACCTTTATTCTTTAAGGCATGAAAGATGGTGATGATCTGCTCCTTCGTCTCCATCTGAAGAGAATATTTTAACGGTTGATAGTGTTTTGTATTCTCCAACTGATGGTAGGCCTCCACTAAGTATTGTTTGTCCATAATAACCACAGTGGAGCCTTTATCTGCTGGTTTAATGACTATCTCAGTGTATGCACCACTTATGACGGCCAGGCCAAATGCAGGCCATAGCCAGACTCATCTGCTCTGAGATACTGTACATCAGTGTTAAACCAGATAAACTGACTCATCTGCTCTGAGATACTGTACATCAGTGTTAAACCAGATAAACTGTTCTTTTGAGTTACCCGTTACACAGATTTATTTATTTATATACATGTAAAAAGGGATTTATTGCAGATTGCTCACTTTGAAGGAGAATACACATCCAGAGTTCAACTACAGACAATAATGCAGATGCTTCATAAATCATAAAGCCCGTCCCATGGAAGTATGTTAAGAGGCGACTCACCTCATGCTGGGTAAATATTTTTGATTTGTCAGTCATGCTGGGTAAGTGCTGTGATTAGTACCTCATACTGGATAAATGTTTGTGATTGGTCCCTGGTATTTGTGACTCCAAATGCTTGAGGTTGGATGGACCTACAGAACAATTTCAAATTTGCTGGTGGTATGTCTAATGTCCCAAGGAAGAAGATATAGACATCAACTATAAAAATTCCTTAAAAGGGTGTGAATGTATGACCAGCTTTAGCTCATGCAGAATAAGGTATTAATAAGTGACTTGTAACGGCTAACAAATGGCTAGTATGTTACTAATTTGTATCTTAATACGCTGCTGGATAATGGTGAATATATGTACCCTATTACCAATGTCCAGTTATTTGAAAGCTGCCACTCAACGTACTAGGAAGTAAGACCACATGTAATTATGGACATGAGCTAGCAGAGTGTGATTACCCAAACATGAGCTAGCAGAGTGTGATTACCCAAACATGAGCTAGCAGAGTGTGATTACCCAGACATGAGCTAGCAGAGTGTGATTACCCAGACATGAGCTAGCAGAGTGTGATTACCCAGACATGAGCTAGCAGAGTGTGATTACCCAGACATGAGCTAGCAGAGTGTGATTACCCAGGGAGCATTTTAGCAACTGCTTTTTGTATTGTCACCCTTGCCCAATCACCATCACAGTCTCACTGCCTCTGTTGATTACATGTTCATATGTTGTGCAATAGCTGTCTCTTTGTAAGTAAAGCTTATCTGATTAAACATGCAAAAAAACAGACAGAATTATGGAGTTTATTTTATGGTTTTTACTAAGAGATTTTCAAAAGAGAAAGAACAAAAAACACACAAACAAGAACCCTGCCGCCCCCACACCATTATGACCCCTAGAATTAGGATTAAGGAAACCCCCCGTCCTCCGCCAATAACGACCCATTGGATTAGGTGTAAGGTGAACCTTCCCTTCCCACCACAACTGGTCCTTCCGCTGGACTCCTTGTCAGTCGCATTAGAAGTCAGGAATCAGTTGGTCACATCAACAGGAGTCTGATGTACTCAGAAGTCAGTCAGTCAGTTCAGAAGTCTGATGTAGTCAGATGAAGTCGGTCTCTTTAGAAGAAGTCGGCAGCAGTTGCTCTCTTCAGGAGTGTGGTCTTCTTGGAGGGTGTGGCCTTTCTTGTGGGTGTGGTCTCTGGGGATTTGAGGGCTGAGCAGCGTGGCTTCTGCTGGGGGTCAAAGGGCACACGAGCCACACCCCCTGGGCTCAGGAGTGCACTTCGGTCTGACTTCCTGAACTCTACACACACACACACATAAAGTTGGATATGAAAAAGTGCATGTGTGTTTGTGTGTGTGTGTGTAATTTGTAAAAGTAAGTATATGTTTAATTTGTAAAACAGTGTGTGTGTGGATTCTCACTCACCTGCAGTTTTGTTATTTTTAAGTCCGAACGTGACTTTTTTTGCCTTGGACAGTGGGATCTGATGCCCCTACCAAGAGACACACACACACACAGAGTGGATAAAGCAAACAAGCAAACATGGAGTGATAGTTGAGCCATTAGTTCTGAACACACTGACACACACACACACGCACTGACAAAGAGTGTGTGTGTGTGTGTTCACACATCTATGCATTTGTGTTTCTGTAGCAGGGGTGCAGCAGAGTCAGAAAATGCCTTAGAAAATACTTTAATTCTGGCGTAGTAATCAAGGAATCTGAAAATAGTCCATCCATGTGTCCAAGTCAGGTAGTGCTACCACTGATGAAAATATAGTCCCATGTCACATCAGCCTAGAAAATCTCCAAATGTCATTTTCCATTGGTATTAGTACACTTTGCAACTACAGAAGAGTCAGGTTTTAATTTGGAAAAAAATATTAGAATTCTTTTCACTTTTTTCCATTTTTTTCCACTTTTGAGCAAGATGCTAATCGGCGAGATGCTAACAGCCTACTCTGATTCAATGCTCTATGCTTGGCTGGAACTAAATGTGCTGCCATCAGACTGGATGAACTAGAGAGGTAAAACTCAATTGTAAGTGGTGGTGTATTCCTTTAAGTCTTGTATAAGTGAAGGCTTAGCTAACTAGGGTTAGCGGAATGGTTTCAGCCTCATGTTTATGCCCAGTCCCAATTCTCCTTCCTTAACACAAGCTCCTTTGAGCGCAAGTGCGAAAAACGAGTGGAAATGGTTAAAATGGGACAGGGCCTTAATCACTTAAATGCCACCATCATCAGCGACTAGGTGACTAGGGGTTATTTTTCAAATTATTAATCTAATAATTAATTTAGTAACTAGTGATTCTTTTCCCACACTAAATCAATACAACAATGTACCAAAACAAAATATTGAAAAGTTTGTCATATTGAATTAATATTGTCATATTAAATTAATATACATTAATTGAATCATTGTATGTGCAACAAGAGTCACATGTTCTATTCTCAGTAAGCCTAGTAGGCTAGTAAACTGTTTCTGAAGCATCAGTTCAATACCCAAGCCCAACACTCGGTTGGGAGAGATGATTAATCTCCTCCTATGACTCTCATTGTCTCACTCATACATGACTGTAGGTTCTCGCTTTGGGCACTTTTGGCTCTACGGTCTTCCAGATGAAGAGTGACGGTCTAACTTCAGTTCACGCAGCAGAGCAGAAATGGCAGGGCCCAAGACAAAAGCAATCAACTAAGGTAGTGTTACTACTACAGACAAAAGCAATCAACTAAGGTAGTGTTACTACTACAGACAAAATCAATCAACTAAGGTAGTGTTACTACTACAGACAAAACCTAATCGACTAAGTTAGTGTTTACTACTACAAACAAATTCCATGTGTTGATAATAACATGCTTGGCTGGGGGGAAAAGTAATTAGGGTTTGTGCTTGCTCAACACTTACTCTTATAGCCAGGGCTGGTTATATCACTTATTAGATTCAAGTTATCACGCGATCAAGTAATTATTACTAATGACAATGGAGCTACTCTTTGGGAAAGACTGGTCTTGCATCTAGTTTCAGTATCTGAAAATGATTCCTATTTAAGAGCTTTTGTGCAAACGGTAATGTCAGTGTCTGTGTTTTGAAATTGTGATGTGACGTGTTCTCCCAGCTCTATTATCAACATTGATGGAATTGACGTCCTCTTGTTATTTTTAGATGTCTGTAGAGAAAAGATTGGCCGTGTCTGAAAAATACCAGTGTATGTGTGCATCTCGGATTCCCGCTGGGCTGTACAAAAACATGTGGCACTTTTTAAGAGAGGAAATTGAATAGAATTGGGAATCTGTCCAACATGAACAGGGCGGTAAACAACTACTATGCAGACTATCAGAATGACAGTCATGCTCCCAACAGGCTCAGGTGTTCTCTTCAGGGCAATATTATTGGTATTCTTATGCAGAATAAACAGTTTTGTGTGTGTGTGTGTGTGTGTGTGTGTGTGTAATACCTTTGTTTTGCAGAACAGAGGTTTGGGAGGAGATGAACTCTGAAACGAAATGAACTCTGAACCTTTCTTCTTCCCCTGCTTTTTCTACCACACACACACACACACACACATGTGCAACCACATAAAGACACACACACACACACACAAATTTAGCACTACAGAACAACGTCTGGTAAATATCAGTGTGTTTGTTTATCTGCATTTATATGAGAGTGAGTGCTTGTGTTATTTGTGTACGTGCATAAGTGATCTAACAATATCTGAGTTTATGTGTGTGTGTGTGTGTGTGTGTGTGTTTGCGCTACCTTCTGATGTCCTTCTGTCTTTCCCTTTTCCCCTCCTGTCTGCTGCTGCTGGGTTAGCATTAATGCTAGCCTATCCTGATTCTTCTTCTTCTTCATCTTCTTCACAGCACTGCTGCCAGGTACCGTCTCTTCAGGTGTGTGTGTACCTGTTTCTTCAGGTGTGTATGTGTCTGACGTCTCAGGTGTGTGTGTGTCTGACGTCTCAGGTGTGTGTGCATCACTCTCCTCTTCCATCAGACCCATTTTTTTCTTCTTTTTTTTCTTCTTCAGTGGTGTCTGTGTGTTCATCTCTTCTGCACCTGTCTCTTCAGGTGTGTGTGTGTCTGACGCCTCAGGTGTGTGTGTGTCTGACGCCTCAGGTGTGTGTGTGTCTGACGCCTCAGGTGTGTGTGTACCTGTCTCTTCAGGTGTGTGTGTGACACTGCTGTCATCTTGGATACTCAACGTTTTCTTCTTTTTTTTCTTCTTCAGTGGTGTCTGTGTGTTCACCTCATATGCACCTGTCTCTTCAGGTGTGTGTGTGTCTGACGCCTCAGGTGTGTGTGTGTCTGACGCCTCAGGTGTGTGTGTGTCTGACGCCTCAGGTGTGTGTGTACCTGTCTCTTCAGGTGTGTGTGTGACACTGCTGTCATCTTGGATACTCAACGTTTTCTTCTTTTTTTTCTTCTTCAGTGGTGTCTGTGTGTTCACCTCATATGCACCTGTCTCTTCAGGTGTGTGTGTGTCTGACGCCTCAGGTATGTGTGTGTCTGACGCCTCTGGTGTGTGTGTATCACTCTTCTCTTCCATGACATTCACTGCTTTCTTCTTCTTCTTTTTCTTCTTTAGTGACGTCTCTGGGACCCCATCTGTCTCTTCAGGTGTGTGTGTGTCTGTATTTTTAGGTGTGTGTGTGTCTGCAATCACAGGTGTGTGTGTACCTGTCTCCTCAGGTGTGTGCGTCAGACGACTCTGTATTTTTTTCTTCTTCTGCTTTTCTTTTCTCAACTCCTCTGTAGTTGCTCCTGCAGGTGTGTGTGTGTGTGTGTGTGTGTCCCTGTTCTTCTTCCTCTTTTTTGTCTTGAGCGTGGTGTCCACGTCAATCTCTGCGCTGGCCTGCAGCTGCTGATGATGCGTTTCCTCTTCCTCCTTCCTGCTTCTCTTCTTCCTCTTCCTGGGCTTAGGCTGAGGGTTACCCTCCACTGATTGGCTACCTGCAATGTCCTCCACTGCTGATTGGCTGGATTTTGAGGCTTCCGTCTGTGATTGGGTGGGCGTGTCTGTGGTGTCAGAATCAGTCTCCATCTCAATTGGCTCATTTTCTTCATGGGGCGTGTCTACAGAAAGAGCTGCATCCTGTTTGGGTGTGTCTACAGCAAGAGCTACTTTTTGTGAGGGCGTGTCAACAACCTGATTTGTTTGCTCTATAGGTGTGTCTACAATTGTCTGCTGTGTGTCAATAGCAGCAGCTGCTTCTAGAATGGGTGTGTCAACAGAGTTGGCTGCTTCCTGAGTGGGTGTGTCCAAAGTGACATATATTTCTGGTGTGGCCATATCCAAAGTAACTGCTGCTTCCTGTATGAGTGTGTCCTCAGTAATTGCTGCTTCCTGTGTGGGTGTGTCCTCAGCAACTGCTGCTTCCTGTGTGGGTGTGTCCTCAGCAACTGCTGCTTCCTGTGTGGGTGTGTCCTCAGCAAGTGCTGCTTCCTGTGTGGGTGTGTCCTCAGCAACTGCTGCTTCCTGTGTGGGCGTGTCCTCATTAGACTCTTCCCTCCCTTTCTTTTTCTTCTTCTTGTCCTTCTCGCTGCCTTCTGATCCCTCTTTCCCTGCAGGAGCAGCAAACACTCACCCTGTGAGTGTGTGTGTGTGTGTGTGTGTGTGTGAATGTATGAGACTGTGTGTGTGTGTGTGTGTGTGAATGTATGAGACTGTGTGTGTGTGTGAATGTATGAGACTGTGTGTGTGTGTGAATGTATGAGACTGTGTGTGAGTGTGTTGTATGAATGAATATACGAGACAGTGTGTGTGTGTGCATGCCTGTGCCACAATACCACTCAAAGGTTTGGGATCACCTGGAAATGCCCTTGTTATCCAGTCATTTTTATGGCCAATGGGAAACACAGCAAGTGAACAAGACAGCAGTTCTTTTTAAATCTAGAGTTAATTATTTTAGTTTTAATGGTGAATGTGTTCCTTAAACTTTGCTTCGCATTTACATTGCAGATCGGATATGCTCAATTCTGGTTTGTACTTGTATCTAATGTTCTGGTTTGTGCTTGTATCTAATGTTCTGGTTTGTGCTTGTATCTAATGTTCTGGTTTGTGCTTGTATCTAATGTTCTGGTTTGTGCTTGTGTCTAATGTTCTGGTTTGTGCTTGTGTCTAATGTTCTGGTTTGTGCTTGTGTCTAATGTTCTGGTTTGTGCTTGTATCTAATGTTCTGGTTTGTGCTTGTGTCTAATGTTCTGGTTTGTGCTTGTGTCTAATGTTCTGGTTTGTGCTTGTGTCTAATGTTCTGGTTTGTGCTTGTGTCTAATGTTCTGGTTTGTGCTTGTGTCTAATGTTCTGGTTTGTGCTTGTATCTAATGTTTGTCCAGTGTGCTTGTGTCTAATGTTCTGGTTTGTGCTTGTATCTAATGTGTCTAATGTTCTGGTTTGTGCTTGTGTCTAATGTTCTGGTTTGTGCTTGTGTCTAATGTTCTGGTTTGTGCTTGTGTCTAATGTTCTGGTTTGTGCTTGTGTCTAATGTTCTGGTTTGTGCTTGTATCTAATGTTCTGGTTTGTGCTTGTATCTAATGTTTGTCCAGTGTGCTTGTGTCTAATGTTCTGGTTTGTGCTTGTATCTAATGTGTCTAATGTTCTGGTTTGTGCTTGTATCTAATGTGTCTAATGTTCTGGTTTGTGCTTGTGTCTAATGTGTCTAATGTTTGACTGCATGTTTACCTCCACCACAGAGGTTCTGTTTTTGACACCACTGTCTGTTTGTCTGGGAGCAAGAGAACTGGAAAAGTCCTGCACGGATTTGGATGACATTTTCGGACAACTTGGGTATTAGAACAAGGAGCAGACGATTCAATTTTGGTGGTCATCTATAACACTGTCTGGAATTTATACTGGTTCGGTGACCCTACATTGCCTTGGCGGAGGTCTGCGCTCTCCTAGTGCTTGCTAGTTACATCCATTTTGAAAAGTGCCCAAATCCAATATATGCATGTTTACACTTTGCCACAAACCCAGAAGTCCTGAAACAAGCCGCATGTGTGAAGGGAACAACTTCCCCAAATAATCCTGCTGTTGATGCAACCTGTGCATTTAGATACTCATTCATGTGGGCCTATTACACTATTAATAAATGGTGTGATAATATCTAGTGTTACTACATGTGTTATTGTACTGAAGTAACAAATCATACTGTTATGGAGTTACAGTGGAGAATCACTGATGTGCACTAGTGAGCTCCTCTACTTTCCCACATCACTTGACTTGTTGTGTTCATCAGAGCCAAAAGCCAAGCAAACGAAGCCTGAGGATGTGAGGGGAAATAAATAGCAGACTGGCCCAGTAATAACTAACCCCAACCCGAGTAATAATTAACCCCAACACTAACCGGAGGAAACTCAGAGGTATGGAGCATCTCAAGTTAGTTATGAAAAGTAAAAGTGGGTGTCGGCTTCGTGTATGAAGAGAACCGGAAAATGTGAGTCCAATGGAGATAAACAGACAACAGACAGTGAGTAGAAAGATAGAACCTAATAACATAATAACCTCCATCTATCTGCCGACTATATAACCCTAGGGTTGTAGAACCCTAACCTCCATCTATCTGCCGACTATATAACCCTAGGGTTGTAGAACCCTAACCTCCATCTATCTGCCGACTATATAACCCTAGGGTTGTAGAACCCTAACCTCCATCTATCTGCCGACTATATAACCCTAGGGTTGTAGAACCCTAACCTCCATCTATTCTGGTTGTTGTTATTTGTGGAGTGAAAGGCGATGACACTGAATCACCACAACTAGGAGGGATATGAAACTGCATTTGGCAATGTAGCTTACTGAACACAGTCTTGAGTTTTCAGTCTTGTACAAACATTTTGTAAAATAAAAAGTATTCTATTTAATACCTCTGTGATGTGTAGGCATCGATGAGGATGTGTGGTTTACCAACTTCGGAATTTTCTTCTTTGTATATTTAATATTTATATGTCAATTAACAGCGGATGAAATTCTCAGATTACCAACAACCACACTTTTAAACATGTCCACAGATGGAATTCTTTTCCACCCAAGATAACCAGTATTATATTTTCACTATTAATTCGTAAACGTAGCAAGTGATAAACGTGACCTTTACAGTCTCAGTCATCTCAACCCATCTGACCAACCCAACACCACTACATGAGATGCAACTTGACCATTAACCTAATGTCAAAACAACCTAGTTAACTGCCTGAAGTTGAAATTATAAACTACTCACAGCTCCAAAGGAACACGAAAAACACAACTAAAATGAGACCAAACCAGGGACATCATAACGTTACGTTTGGTGTCCGCTAGGGGTGGGCGATATGGGCAAAAAATTATATCTTGCAAAGCACAATAAGGAAGACAATGTACGAGGAAAACAGTTCTTGTAGTCAACCAGCTAGAGTGCACCGCTCATCAAACACTGGCACATAAATGGGGGTGGGCGTTTGTCAGCTAGAGTGCACCGCTCATCAAACACTGGCACATAAATGGGGGTGGGCGTTTGTCAGCTAGAGTGCACCGCTCATCAAACACTGGCACATAAATGGGGGTGGGCGTTTGTTGGAGGTGGTGGTTAAAGGAGTAATTCGATGAATCAATCCATAGATCCAAAGCCCTGTTGTTTGAGGTCACTAAGTGTTGTCAGCAGGAAAAAGAGACCGAAAAAAAAAACGGCAACTAACACTACATGAATGGGGCACAGTAATTTAATTTCAGTTTCATTTTACTATGCCCCATTCAAAAACATTAGTTACTGGTTTGTTATTAATGTCTATGTTGCATCTAATTTTCTGGTTCTTTTTTCTACAGAGAGCATTCAGTGACCTTGAACTACAGGGCAATCAGATTTCTCCTTTCTCTACAGTCGAAACATTTAGGCTCTACATCAATATTCCCCCTACTCACTTCCACTGTTGCAACAGAGCTGAATAAGGGAAAGGCGTGACAGTTTGAACACAATGGAAATTTGATGTTTGAGGCTCTAGCAGGACAAAATCCACACAATACACAAACTGCATTGGATCCAGCGTGGCAGGTAGCTGGGACTTTGTGTTTCATGACTAGCCTCTTCAAGCACTTCATGATGATGGATGCAAGGAGGCTCGGGGAGTAATTCTCTGCAGAACCGCCACTGCCTCTTCCCTAGACCTGTAGGCAGCATTCCTGGCCTTCAATAGCAGCCTAGGGTTACCCTAACCCTAACCCTAACCCTGGCCTTCAGTAACATTCTCACCTCTGCAGTCATCCATGGTTTCTGATTTTGGCATATGGTGATGGCCTTAGTGATGGTTACATCGTCTTAGTGATAGTTACATCATCAATGCATTTGCCAGTGTAGCTTATGATGTTTTAAGAGTGTTCCTCTAGGTCAGTGTGGCCGTTATAGGTGGCTGCCTGCTTGAACACATCGCAGCATTGAGGTATATGCACAACCCACCTCCACGAGTCTTACCCAACAGAGCAGCATCTCTATTCGGTCAGAAGGCTAGCAGTGGAATAGCGGAGTCTACACTGTTGTTCAGCCATGTTTCCACAAAAACAATCAACCCCGCAGGCCAAGTGTTGGTCTGTAATAAAGTTTCTTGCGTTTTCTTCAATCTGTACCAATGTACACGTGGTGTAGCTTGGATGCATATGTTTGCAGGTTTTTTTTTTTGAAAAAGGTCTATGTCAGAAAAACTACACCAATTTAAGGACCCCAGTGTGGCCGCTGTGTCTTACCGCACCACTGGTCAGATATTAGCTGGCTAGTTTACTCTCACTTCAGATATTAGCTGGCTAGTTTACTCTCACTTCAGATATTAGCTGGCTAGTTTACTCACACACATGAGATCAAATGAAAGTTAGTTAAGCCATTTAGCCATTTTCCAGCAGAACTCTAGATTACAACAGATTACAAGTTCTCTTCTTCTCAATTAACCAACGGTTCTGAATTCTCCAGATGAACATCTTGTGAAGGGAACGCAAATACCACTGGATTGCAAAACCCCCATCAGAGGGATTTCTTTTTTTTTCTTTAAGAAAACATTCTCCACCATAACCTACTGAAACCGACAGCTAACTGTAGGACAACACAATGCTGACACCAGGTTGTTGTGTGTGTGTGTGTGTGTGCGTGCGTATGTGTGTGTGTGTGTGTGTATTACCCTTCTTGCGTTTGGGTGGTGTGCCTTGCGTCTCCTCTGCTGGTCGTTGTTTCCTTTTCTTCTTCCTTCTGGAGTGGGACTCCTCATCATCCTCATCTGTAGAGACGTTCTCTGGACCTTCATCCTGAGGGAACACTCCTGATGGGGAGGGGTTTAGGATTAGACTTTTACTTTAACATTTACATTGAATGTTTAACATTTACATTGATGCATTTCGCGCACTCTTTTACCCAAAGCAATTTACTTTTGTCAACTATCAATTAGTTCAGGGCCAAAGGGAGTGAAAATAGATTAGATTAGGGTAAGGATAAGGATTAGGATTAGATTAGGAGAGAGGGGTGACGAAGTGAAACTCACCCTCACTTAGGTCACGGAATCTGGAAGAGAAACACAAGAGTTAGTGTAGGTTTCTGCATGTATCTGTGTGTGTGCGTGTGTGTGTATACACTTTGTGTGTGCTTCTGTTGTGTGTGTGTTTATGTGTGTGTGTTTATGTGTATGCGTGTGTGTGTGTTTATGTGTGTGTTTATGTGTATGCGTGTGTGTGTCTTCACTAGCTTGCATGTTTCTGTTTTGTGTGTGCGTGTATGTTTGTGTGTGTGTGTTCAGGTGTGTGTGTGTGTTTGTGTTCAGGTGTGTGTGTGTGTGTGTTTGTGTGTGTGTTCAGATGTGTGTGTGTATTCAGGTGTGTGTACTCACGTCTTGACTAGCTTGTAGAGTTTACTTCTGTTGTGTGTGTGTGTGTTTGTCCGACTGGCCAGCTTGAACAGCCGATCAGCCACAGCGCCATAATCAAACTAAAGGGAAAAGGAGGGGTTAAAATACTGATTTTAAACACACACACACACACACACACACACACACACACACACAATACACACACACACACACACACACACACACACACACAATACACACACACACAACACACACACACACACACACACACACACACACACACACACACACACATACACACACACACACACTGTAAGGGTCTGATGTACTGAATTAAGGTAAGGGGAAATGGGGCAGGTTAGTGTCAGTCACTGTTTCAAGAGTTTCATTCATTCACAAACAAAACAAACAACAAACCAATCAACAACACACCAATCAACAACACACCAATCAATAACACACTAATCAATAACAGTCACTATAATCGGAACACATTCCACCTGTTTGAGTCACTATAATCTGAGCCCTCCTGTTTGAATCGTATTCCACAGAAATTGTGCAAAGGTCATGTCCGAAAGAATGCAGATTCACACACACACTCTTTGTCGTGCTCGGTCTCTTCCACTCACACACACACACACACACACACGCACAAACCTGAAGCACAGGCCCAACGTCTTCATCGTCTAGAAGGTCAAGGTCATCATCATCCATATCCAACAGGTCATCATCTTCATCACCTAAATCTTCCTCTTCTGGCACTTTGATGCCTAAACACACACACACACACACACACACACACACAACAGTTAATTCTGCAATTCATTAATGGGTATAGTCTGACCTGAGAAGCTCTCTGACAGGGGTGCCGAAAATCCCTCCAATTAAGGGCCAAAAGCTCATCTGGGCCAAATATCATTTTTTATCAGCATGTGGAACTGGCATACCATGTACATTGAAATGTTAACTGAAATTTGCATCTAATACCGTATTTTTTGCACTATAAGGCGCACTTAAAATCCTCTAATTTTCTCAAAAACGACAGTGTGCCTTCTAATCCAGTGTGCCTTCTAATCCAGTGTGTCTTATGTATGAATTCTGTTGCGGTTGACAAAATAAACATGGAGTAATACAGTAATACAGTAATACAGTTATACGTACTGTGCTTCAACATAACATCATGGTGTGTGTATAAGGACCCCAAAATGGCACCTGTTAAGAGACATGCTTACGAAGCGGATTTCAAACTCAAGGCCGTCAGTCATGCAGTAGAACAAGGGAATAGAGCAGCTGCGAGAGAATTCAACATTAATGAATCAATGGTACGGAAGTGGAGGAAGCAAGAAGATGACCTGCGCCAGGTAAAGAAGACCAAGCAGAGTTTCCGAAGCAACAAAGCGAAATGGCCAGTTAGAGGACAAACTTGAACAGTGGATCATTGAACAGAGTCTCTACAGTCTCTGTTTGACTCAAGGCAACAGCAGTAGCACATGTAGTCACGTGAAGATCAACGACTTTCAAGGAGGCCCTTCTTGGTGTTTTTGTTTTATGAAAAGGTGTAATCTCTCCATTCGCACAAGAACTACTACTAAGAAAAGCTGGCCATTTTCCACACCTTTTGCAAGAACAAGATCACTGAAAAGAAGATCTGGTTCTGGCCAGAAACTACCACCCATGGTCATTTTCTAGAGGAAGACTTTGCCAAAAGAAATGTTTTCGGACGGTGTCGTCATCAAGGCTAACACAAAGGGCTGGCTGGAGTGAGTGGCTGGGAGATGTTTACATCAAGAGACTGGAGGCTTTTTCCACAGATCTCCGTGCCCATTGACTCCATGTGAACTCCGTGCCCATTGACTCCATGTGCGCTCATCTCAGCGATACTGTCAAAACCCAAGTGAAACTAACTGGGAAACTGGGAGTCACCAAACAACTCCAGCCGCTAGATATTGGTGTCAACAGGTCGTTCAAAGCTGCGTGGGAGCATTGGATGACACAAGACCAACACACATTCACCAAGACAGGGAGGCAACGCTGGGCGAGTCTGTAGTGCGCGTCTTGTAGTGTGAAAAATACAAAAACATCACTTTGTATTCAACAGAAGAGGAGAGGAGAGGAGAGAAGGCTACGCTTGAGCAGAACTGTTATTTTGACATGATCATTGTGAACGCCCCTGTTCATGGTAGATAACATGTCCATAAATACATTACAAATGTCATTACATTTCCTCATTTGAAAAGTGTGTGTGTGTATGTAGCCCACAGCACAGCGGGAGTCTGAGGCTATCTAGCCATGTGCTTATAATTGGACGCAGCCTTTTTATTCTCTTGAAACCGACGAGAGAACATCTCTCGTGAAGCCCCCTTATAGTATAGTAGAGTCATATAGTATAGTAGAGTCATATAGTATAGTTAGCCAATCAAAATCAATTCAGTTTTGCAAGGTACTTGTCCTCTTTTTGCCACAGTATTCTGAAAAACACAAAAAACACAAAAACAAACACAAAGAACAAAGGAACGTTTCATTTCAATGTAAGCCTGATCACGATGTGTGCCTGGATCAATATTGCACTTGTGTTAAGTGGTTATGGATACTTGTTCACAGGAACTCAACAGTGACCCCAATTTCACCCTGTGTAAAACAGTGACCAAATACAGAACTGCAGTGTAAATACTAATAGTAGTCAATACACTTTTGGCAGAATTAAATCAGCTGGTCTTCCCGGCAGGCCAAAAAAATTAACTGCAAATTGGGAACCTCCAAACACACACGTTATGTGTGTGTGTCATCCTCACCTGAGGTTTTCTTGGCCTTGACAGGTGTGGCTTTGCTGTTGCTGGGGGCGGAGCTAAGAGTTGGCCCCTCCTCCTCAGAGGCCTGTCCTGAGTCAGGCTCCTCCTCCTTGCCCTTCAGTTCCTTCATGAGGTCAGCGATGGCAAAGGGGGCCTGGTCCACAATCTGCCCAAACACACCACTGCAAATACCCTGCAGCAACACACGACTACACACACACACACACACACACACACACACACACACACACACACACACACAGAGTTAGCTATTGCAAACACACCACTGCAAATACCCTGCAGCAACACATGACTACACACACACACACACACACACACACACAGAGTTAGCTATTGCAAACACACCACTGCAAATACCCTGCAGCAACACACGACTACACACACACACACACACACACACACACACACACACACACACACACACACACACACACACACACACACACACACACACACACACACACACACACACACACACCAGGGTTTCCACTCTTTCTTCAGCAGCAAGGACATGTTCAGGCACAGATGGAGCTGAAATCTCGTCTGTAGATGTAATTCTGTTTTTCCACAGGGCGAGCTGTGGGATCTACGAATTGATCCTGTAGGTGGCAGCAGTGCCACTTTGGATGGGAGATGTGCATAGAGTGTAGGAGAAGAGAGAAGTTAGAGATGAGAGAAGACCATGAAGCCGCTGAGACGCAAATCAGAAAATTTTAGGCAGCTCCAGACTCGTGGTTCTGGTTCATGAATTTAGGGAACCTGACCCAGACTCGTGGTTCTGGTTCATGAATTTAGGGAACCTGACCCAGACTCCAGACTCGTGGTTCTGGTTCATGAATTTAGGGAACCTGACCCAGACTCCAGACTCGTGGCTCATGAATTTAGGGAACCTGACCCAGACTCCAGACTCGTGGTTCTGGTTCATGAATTTAGGGAACCTGACCCAGACTCCAGACTCGTGGCTCATGAATTTAGGGAACCTGACCCAGACTCCAGACTCGTGGTTCTGGATCAACTGGGATCAGCAGAGGGTCGTCCTCAGACACTATAAAAGCTCCTCTGTGTTCTCAGTGTTTTTGCTGCCATGTGACCACTTTTCAGACGTGTTTCAGACACGCACGCACGCACACACACACACACACACAGTTCTGCTGCCGATTACTAAAGAAGAAGGGTAGAAACAATTTCCTGATGACAGAAGAGTTTATACTATGAATAGACTATGTACTCTTTCTTTTGGTAGTTTTGGTGTTTACACATCAGAGGACATAGAACAATTTTCTGTAGGTCTTGAGAAATCTGTCAAAAACACTAGTAGTATTGGTCTCTGCTCTGGCAAGGCCTGGCCGCCATGGTGTTAATCCTGGCAATCTAGCCAGTCAACCATCTTAATCAGATTATGGTGAAGAATTTTTTTAGCCTTGATGTTTTAGCTGATTGGGCAGCAATAGCTAGACATGCTGGACGAGATGACCTCACCAGCCTGCAAACTGGAGGAGCTGGATTATGCTGAACCGGATGGATGCTTTACAGCCATCAGCAACTGGTCACACCAACTAGACCATCAAAACTCAACTAGTCAAACCAACTAGACCATCAAAACTCAACTGGTCAAACCAACTAGACCATCAAAACTCAACTGGTCAAACCAACTAGACCATCAAAACTCAACTAGTCAAACCAACTAGACCATCAAAACTCAACTGGTCAAACCAACTCAAACCATCTTAAACCACTTTTACCAATCAAAACTGATTTTGATTTTGATTAAAGGGGACACAGAATGGATGAATGGCGTATCGAACAACAACGTCTGATGTTAAAATAGATTCAACTTTCATTAATCAAAAATAAGCTCAAGTTAAATTTTACAGGCCCAATTAAAACCTTGTATTTAGGCTGGGGATTGAAATGGTCTTTTTGGCTGAATGGCACCCTTTCTGGCAATCACTATTGAACTGCAATAGCCTTGTGCTATTTGACATCACTTGTAGGCTTCTGTAATTCACTCATGTTTTAGAGGCTATTTCTAAGCTCAAGGTTTCTAAATGAAGGAGGGCCCAACCATGCCTCATGCTCATGCTCCCTCTGTGGCCACACACTGCCCCTCCTGATTCATCAGAGCCAAGGGGCAAAAGGGGTTTCCATTCTATGTCTCCTTTAAACCCACTAGACCACTCTACAGGGAAGACATCATACTTTTCACAGCAGAGCTCAGCTGCACCACACATTGAATTGAATGGGGTTCACGAGGGACATCAGGGACATTGCTCACACACACACACACACACACACACACACACACACACACACACACACACACAGGGTTTGCTGACTTTTTTTTAATTCTGGAGGTAAAATTTCTTTTTCATGCAGGTTCAGATACTTTTTAAAATAACAATTTTACTCCATTCAGTTCATCAGTACTCCACTGCAAGGGCCCACGATTACACACACACACAACCACACACACACACACACACACACACACACACACACAGACACAACTACACACACACACACACACACACACACACACACACACACACACACACACACACACAGACACAACTACACACACACACACACACACAGACACAACTACACACACACACACACACACACACAGACACAACTACACACACACACACACACACACACACACAGACACAACTACACACACACACACACACAGACACAACTACACACACACACACACACAGACACAACTACACACACACACACACACAGACACAACTACACACACACACACACACAGACACAACTACACACACACACACACACACACACACAGACACAACTACACACACACACACACACACACACACACACACACACACACACACACACACACACACACACACACACACACACACACACACACACACACACACACACACACACAACTACACACACACACACACACACACAGACACAACTACACACACACACACACACACACACACACACACAACCACACACACACACACACACACACACACACACACACACACACACACACACACACACACACACACACACACACACACACACACACACACACACACACACACACACACACACACACACACACACACACACACACACACACACACACACACACACACACACACACACAGACACACACTCCACACACACACACGCGCACACAAACACAACTACACACACACACGCACACAGACACAACTACACACACACACGTGCACACACACACAGACACAACTACACACACACACACACACGTGCGCACACACACAGACACAACTACACACACACACAGACAGACACAACTACACACACACATGTGCGCACACAGACACAGACACAACTACACACACACAAACACAGCTACACACGCACACACACACACACACAAACACACATGCACATAGACACAACTACACACACACAACCACACACATGCACATACATACACACACACACACACACACACACACACACACACACACACACATTCCTGCTTCTCACTAGTTGACTCACTGGTTGCCCATGCCAGGACCAACTCTTCTTTCCTTGAGGCCGTGTGACCGACCATCTCATGACGGCACTTGTCAAAATGGACTCCATCCAATGTGACCCCCATGACTGATCTCACTCCCTGACCTCACAACTGCACTAACCCCAACCCTACTGCACTAACCCCAACCCTACTGCACTAACCCCAAACCTACTCTTCTGTCCAGCCAGAATTTTAGACCTGTGGCTTGACTACGATGTAACATTGTGGGACAATATTTCATATTTCAGAATTATTATGATGCTCAGCTAAAGCCATGGACAAACTTTGTTTGTAGTCCATCATGGTAAACTAGGGCTAGAGTAAACTTTCCCTGCATGGCCCCTGACAGTTGGGTTGGCCCTTGAGCCTCAGATCTGCCCAATGTTTCTTCCTTGAATAACTACAATGACCACATGGAGTTTTTCCCTGACCTTCTTGCTCCTGTAATGTCTGTAAAACTCCACGAGACATATTGTATATACTGTAAATGGAGATGTATGTTATGTAACATAATTGAATTCACACACACACACACACACACACACACACACACACACACACACAACAGCACTTACTCTTTGGTTTTGGCTGCAGTCCGGCAGAAGGGCTCAATGAAAGACAGATTCTGATCTGCAGTGAGCTGAAACACACAGAAGACCATCATCACACACACACACACATACACAGAGGATCATCTTCACGCGCACAAAAAAGCACATGCACACACACACACACGCCATCCCTCAAACAGACAGACAGAGACACACACACACACACACACAAACACGCCATCCCTCAAACACACACACACACACACACGCCATCCCTCAAACAGACAGACAGAGACACACACACACACACGCACCTGTTGAGCTCCAATAGCAGCGAGCTCCGTCAGGTAAAGATCTAGAACATGAAGAGTCAGTCCAGAGGGGGCAGAGCCATTTAACAGCTCGGTGGAGATCAGCTGCAGGACACGGCCACTGAGGCTATTGAGACAGACAGAGAGGAGGAGGGAGGGAGATGCAGTTTTACATGCATTAGTTTAAGTAGGAACTAGGAATGACCCAATGGATGTAAACGAAATGATAAAACTCCATTTTCATTGGTCCTCCAGCTTTCCCTGAGTGCCTCTTTTTTATTATTATTCCGCCTCCTGTGATTCCTGCCTGAGTCAGTTTTTTGTAATGAGTGAAATAGCGCCCCCCTGCTCTGTGGTGAAACACAGTATTACACACTCCTGTCATGTCCAAGTGGAAAAACTGTTTTACAGAACTCCCGTCTTAACAACTTAAAATGAAGTCAGATGGCAGATCAGTGCGAGAGAGGGGCAAAGGGGGTTTTAGGAGTTTTAAGGAGGAGAATTACGTTTGTACCGAGTAGCACTATAGGCGCTATAAGACATGCAAGAGTGAACAGACCTACGTCTGTGAGTTTATGTCCAACCCTCAGGAAACAGCCAAAAATTAATCAGATACAATGTTGTCTTGCTACATTTTATTAAATGCTGCCCAACTACCTGTATATGCCCTGACAAATGTTATAAGTATGTTATCAAGTAACATTCTGCAGAAGTTATTTCTGAGTATCAAATACTGCGCATACACATAAAGATGTTATGTACTGGAACACGGTGTGGCGACTCAAAACAGAATTTATGCCCATAAACATTATTCATTTTCCTACGAAATAAGGAGCCATAACCTTGTTATGTTGTGGAATTTGGTATGCTTAATGTCACAGTGGTCTGTGGGAGAAAACGCGAGTTAGTTAGGCCGATCTTATCTTACTTCTTGCAGAATTTCTCCACGCCACTGCAAGACACCTGATATTAGCAAAACAAAGAGAATACCAGAGACAGGATTTGCAATTTTGAATCTCCGCTGTTTAACTTAACCTCCAGTCCGTCATTAAACTATTTGCTTCAGAACAAAACCAATCATTCTAATTACTTAACAAAACACTATATTTCGTTTTGGCATAACTCAATGTAGCATGTTTACGCAAACTAAAATACAACTAATTAAGATGATGGCAAGGTAGCTGCTGCAGATGTGGTGGTCATGGATGCTCCTGAAAAGAGGGTTCTTACTGCAGGGTGTTTAACTAAGCCGTAGGATTAACGCAAAATTTAATTTATTTACTTACCTACTTTAAAGGACGAAGACATGTTTGGTTGGTTAATTAAACTGCTCAACATGCTACAAATCCTATACAGTAGGTAAACTCACATGGTAAACTCATAGGGTAAACCTATGTGATGGTTAAAGTGCGGTAATTTGGTCAGATTTGGCAAATCAGTGGCTTGTTGTATCAGGGTTTGGACTGGAAATCTGAAAAGGGTTGTTTTAAAAACTTTCAGAATGTTAAAAAAATGCAAATTCCGTAGGATTATGTGTTTCTAGGAAAGTTCCTTTCCGTCTGACCGCATTGCAGAGATCATAGAGCCCTATGCCTCCCATGCATTCCAACAGCCTTTATTGTTACTGTAATGTACAGCCTGTTTTGAGTGGGTGCTGTTCTCACCTCTCCTCCCAGTCATTTCTCTTCAGCATCTCAAACACCTGCCTGAATATGAACCGCACCAACTGAGAGAGAGAAAAGACAGACAGACAGACAGACAGAGAGACAGACAGACAGAGAGACAGACAGGGGAGGAGAATAAAACATTATTGAAACATTATTGAAACATTTTTGAAACCAGCAAACACTGACAGACACAGACACCCTGACCGTGCTTTCAGGCATGAGAGAATGAGTTAGGAAAACTGGACAGTAAACTAATGAGTGATTAACAGTAAACTAATGAGGGTATCTGAGTAATCCAATGAGGGATTAAGAGTAAACTAATAACGGATTACCACTAAACTAAAGAGTGATATGTTAGGGTATTAAAAATGAACTATATTTAACTCCTTGCCCAGTGACTGTACTGAGACACAGCAGGCTCTTTGTGATGGTTTGGATGCTGTGCTGTTTTAATCAGCATCAGTTATTCTGAATAAATAATCAAGTGTGTGTGTGTGTGTTTGCCATCTCACCTGATAGAATTTGTCCATGCGTAATCTGTCAATCCCATTCCACTCCCTTTTCATAGTCTGCAGAAACGTCTCAACGTACAACAACTCTGTCAGATGACAAAGCAGAAAGCAGACATGAACTCTGACAGAACCTAAAGCACATGAACTCTGATAGAGGAACCTAAAGCACATGAACTCTGATAGAGGAACCTAAAGCACATGAACTCTGATAGAGGAACCTAAAGCACATGAACTCTGATAGAGGAACCTAAAGCACATGAACTCTGATAAGAGGAACCTAAAGCACATGAACTCTGATAGAGGAACCTAAAGCACATGAACTCTGATAGAGGAACCCGTTTGTCTGACATTCTCTCACACTAAGCACACAGCAGGCCAACTTTAGACTGAACATGACTGCAACTGACAGATGGCTCTGTTGCTGATTCAACAAGTTAAATCAGCCGCAAACCAACCAGCAGACATCCATTCATATCAGACGCTATCAGAGATCCAACCAGCAGCCCAGTGTGTGCTCACTTTTCTCTCTCTCTCTCTCTCTCACACACACACACTATGCACTAAGAGACTGATTACTCACGTGTGTTGGTGTTCTGGAAACTACGCAACAGACCAGAAATCTGCTCAGACAACTCCTCCTGTTATACATAAGAAACAAGAGTCAGCACAATCACCTCATCACACACACACACACACCTCATCACAAAAACAACCATAACCTGCATTTGTGTAGTGTAATTTTTCAAGGATTTCCATCACGACACACTAGAGAAGATTTCTCTTTCACAACACATGCAGTGTGTGCTGAGCCCCCCCCCCCCCCCCCACACACACACCTGTAGCAGCGATTTGTCCTGCATCCACAGACAATAAAAGAGTCCTTTCCAGATCTTCAGCAGCTCATCCTCAGTGAAGCCGCCTATAACAAACACACACACATCTGATCTACATGTAATATTATCCATTTGTTCATCTCCACAGCTGTGTAAGTAAGGTTACTACGGAAGCAAAAGCTAAACAGATAAGGTACACGCGAACATCAGATTATATAAGAAATCCTCAATCTTTTTTGTACAGAGACAACATGCGACATATTTACATATTGAAGACAGCGGCACAACCAGGTCTAATATGTTTCCGTACCTCCAGGGATTTGTGACCTCGACCTGATGTATTTCCTCAGCTTTTTAAAAGCTTTGGTGCGCACATTTTTCTCGTTTGCTGCTAATTTTTGCGCAAGAATCACTTCAGGCTCCTGTTCTTGCGCCATGTTGATTCTTCACGTGGAGAACAACTGGCGCGTTTGCTACGTCACGCTCTCTACGGACGCAGCTTCATGACGCATATGTTGTGCCGTGAGAAAATTTTGCTACATTGGGAATACTTGGATATATCAGAGATGCTACATTGGGAATACTTGAACACATATGCATTGCCTAATAATTTCCAAACACACTGGAAACAGTGTTAATCATCATCGTATGAATTCTGTGACTCACAATAAAGAAATGAATGACTCAAAATGCCTGGCAGGCGGGGATCGGGCATGGTTTTGTAAAATGGATTAGTAGAATTAGACGTTCAAACGGACGAGCTAAAATGCAGAAAATGCCATTACTGTATAGGCAGCCAAAATCTAGAAGATGGCGATAATAAAAACATTTTTAAAGAGGAAGCCAAAAATACCGATGTTAGTGAAATACGCAACAATACGCAACACAAAAGGGCGGTACTTGATTTCATATATCAAAATAAATCAGTACACAAGTACGCCTTGGCCTTGGGGCATGCATATATGAATTCTAGCATGATACTACTTGCTGTACAATTCAAGGGAGAGACATTCGTACATTATTTCCGTTTGACACAAGCCAGAATTAGAAAAACAACGGACCGCCTTTATTTTGACATAAAAATTTGGCGGCCATTTTTGGGTATTGTTGTCGTCGATTTCGGATTGTCATCGTTCAGGAAGAGATTAATAATGGCCACTGCTCAATGAGAGAAGAAAAGGCGCCACTCTTAACGATTACGCTGAGAAAGAGAGGGTAATTTTATTTTACAAGTCTTTTATAATTAGTTAATACAATGTCTAACAGAACAGCCTACTTTTACGACCCCGATGTCGGCAATTTTCATTATGGCGCGGGCCATCCAATGAAACCCCATCGTCTCTCCCTGACGCACAGCCTCGTTTTGCATTATGGACTGTATAAAAAGATGATGGTGTTTAAACCATATAAAGCTTCCCAACATGACATGTGCCGATTCCACTCCGAGGATTACATCGATTTTCTTCAAAAGGTCAGCCCGAATAACATGCAGGGCTTCACTAAGAGTCTCAACACATTTAATGTCGGAGACGACTGTCCCGTTTTCCCCGGGCTGTTTGAGTTTTGCTCCCGGTACACCGGGGCTTCTCTTCAAGGGGCCACCCAGCTGAACCATAAAATATGTGATATCGCCATAAACTGGGCTGGCGGGCTGCATCATGCGAAGAAGTTTGAGGCGTCGGGGTTCTGTTATGTAAATGACATCGTAATCAGTATTCTGGAGCTCCTCAAGTACCACCCAAGAGTTCTGTACATCGATATTGACATTCACCATGGCGACGGAGTACAGGAGGCTTTCTACCTCACCGACAGGGTCATGACCGTTTCCTTCCACAAGTACGGAAACTACTTCTTTCCCGGGACAGGCGACATGTACGAGGTCGGCGCTGAGAGCGGGCGCTACTACTGCCTAAACGTGCCCCTGCGCGATGGCATCGATGACCAGAGCTACCGGCAGCTGTTTCAGCCGGTCATCAAGCAGGTGGTGGACTTCTATCAGCCCACCTGCATCGTGCTGCAGTGCGGGGCCGACTCGCTCGGCTGTGACCGCCTTGGCTGCTTCAACCTGAGCATCCGTGGGCACGGTGAGTGCGTGGAGTTCGTCAAGAGCTTCAAGATTCCGCTGCTGGTCCTGGGGGGCGGGGGCTACACAGTGCGCAATGTGGCACGGTGCTGGACCTACGAGACATCGCTGCTGGTGGAGGAGGCCATCAGCGACGAGCTGCCCTACAGCGAGTACTTTGAGTACTTTGCCCCTGACTTCACCCTGCACCCCGATGTCAGCACGCGCATCGAGAACCAGAACTCGCGCCAGTACCTTGAACAGATCCGTCAGACTGTGTTTGAGAACTTGAAGATGCTGAATCATGCGCCAAGCGTGCAGATCCATGATGTCCCCGCCGACCTCCTGAGCTACGAGCGCACGGACGAGCCCGACCCCGACGAACGCGCATCCGAGGACAACTACTCACGACCGGAGGCCAGCAGCGAGTTCTACGACGGGGACCACGACAATGACAAAGAGAGTGATGTGGAGATCTAGGGCCCACACCCCCCCAAGACACACACACACACACACACACACACACACACACACACACACACACACTGTGAGATAGGCGATGAGGCCACCATTGAACACACCCACACCCCTTAGGACTCAAGGCTAGAGACTGCTCTAAGGCTCATTACCCTGTTGAATTGAGTGTAAGACATAGTTCTACACAACACAGGGTCTGTATGTGCAGATATATAGTTTTTCATGTGCAGTTCTATAGTTCTACACAACACAGGGTCTGTATGTGCAGATCTAGTTTTCTGTGTCTACTGACCTGTGACTGTATTGCGCTGATGAGCAGTTTCTCTCTCTTGGTGTCCAAATCAGAGGTGCCTAGATAGAATCACTTGTAAAAACACACATACAGAGAGACACTCACACTATCCAAATCAAAGGCACCTAGATGGACTTGTGTAAAAACACACACACACATGCATGCACACACACACACACACTGTCCATGTCCCCTCTCCTTGTCCCAGGATGGCTGTGTAATCAATCACATGTTCTTTTTTATCTCTGGATGTCTGGATGTCTGTCAGTGTGAGTAAGGGCGTCTGAAAGAGAGAATGCAGTGGAATCTCTTACTGCCCTGATTGAAATAAAAGCATCATAGCGCAAGGCCTCTCATCTCCTCTCTCTCTCTCACACACACACACAGTAATTACACGACCTCCCATCTCTTCTCTCACACACACACAGATGCAGTAGTGACACGGCCTCACACACACACACACACACACAAAGTAGTGACATGGTTTTTGGCCTTGAGCTGTTGTCTGTGTCTAATCCTTGTTCTCCACATAAACACTGGTCAACTCAACCCCCAAACAATTTATTACCCACATCTTTTTCACCACATTCACAACCTTCTCCTGTATACACACACACGTCATGTGACTCTCACCAGCTGACACAAATACTGCACCACATTCCCAACCTTCTCCTGTATACACACACACGTCATGTGACTCTCACCAGCTGACACAAATACTGCACCACATTCACAACCTTCTCCTGTATACACACACACGTCATGTGACTCTCACCAGCTGACACAAATACTGCACTCTACCTAAAAGTCCCATTCATTTGCTTTACACTTCCCAAGACAGAAGGGCTTAGAGGCTCATGTCACCTTTATGCTCATCTACCCCAGTCTGGCCTACTGGCTGCTGCTGTCGATGGCAGAGAAGCTCTAGTGCCTCCACCTCTATCTCCATCTTTACTTCTCGCCATGGAGCTTCGCTGAAAAGGAAAGTAGAGGCGGCTGATTGGCTGCATTCTGAATAATGTTTGACTTAAGTTCAAGTTGTGTCTCAAACTATTTATTTGTCCACAGAAGCTTCAAAATGGTAACAAATTACGTATTGTGTGAAGTTCCCCTTCTTGTTTTGACAAGTAGCCGTATAACAATGTGGGATAATGTATTGACTAGTGCTCATGGGATGTCTGAAGGTATAATGTTTTGCCTAGTACTTGTTATGGGATGTCTGATAGTGTCTGAAGTGATAACGTATTGACTAGTGCTTATTATGGGATGCATGACTGCATGGCATGATGCATGGCTAATGTATTGAGTTGTGCTCATGGGAAGATATGACCAAACAGGGTGAACAAGAGCCTCACACAAGGTAAACAGTGTTGGAGAAGTTTAGTTCTTTAAAAAGTAATCTGTTACTTTTCTTAGTTACCCTCTATGGAAAGTCACTGTTCTTAAATGTGTAGGCCTACATAAAGTTCTACTATGGAGGACATAACAGGCATTTCTTTTGTGCTCTTTACTATAAAAATGCCCAAACCAGAGCACCTGATAAGAAACCATTGGGCTATTACAGGCTTCTGCCACCACTACAAGCCCTATGAAACAGTATCACATAACACAGCGTCACTTATGGGCATACAGGTGAACATGTGATACATGTTATAGGTGAACACAGGATACATGTTATAGGTGAACACAGGATACATGTTATAGGTGAACATGTGATACATGTTATAGGTGAACACAGGATACATGTTATAGGTGAACACAGGATACATGTTATAGGTGAACATGTGATACATGTTATAGGTGAACACAGGATACATGTTATAGGTGAACATGTGATGCATGTTATAGGTGAACACAGGATACATGTTATAGGTGAACATGTGATACATGTTATTTTGTAACCTGCTCTTATCAGTCTTTCTATGTCTTTTACCATCTCCTGTTTTTCTTAACCAAATGATCCTCTGAGAGGAAAAAAGCAGTTGCTTTGCTTTGGGCTTCTTATCCACTAGTGAGCCCAAGGTTGAAGAGAACAGGAAATAATGAGGAAAAAAGTAGTAAAAAACTTCTGGCCTACTAGTGTGTGTGTGTGTGTGTGTGTGTGTGTGTGTGTGTGTGTGTGTGTGTGTGTGTGAACTCATTGTCTGGCTGCAAATTTGGTTAAGTACCTCGGCTCACAGGCATGAAGGCCAGACAATGTCAGATCAGCTTGCTTTTTTTTTCATCGTGACATTTGCTTATCTACATATAAAGCCCATTTTTGGGATGTTGCTTTATGAATAGTCCTTCAAAGCCTGAACTATTTAGTGTTCTTTCGCTGCTCTTCATGGAGCATAAGGAGCAGATTCCATTCACACTTCATGCTGCTAGTAGCCTTTCCTGCACTCACACACCTGATCCAGGTGCAGTCTGCACAAAGCAGGCATCTGTCCAGCTGTAAATATAGGTGTTGGACAGAGGGACAGACAGAGGTGTTCTTGCAGGTGGCAATGCTAAACATGCTTATGTCTAGAATGTTGCAAAAAGTTAAGGAACATGGCCCACAGAAACCAGAGCCAGCCAGATAGGACCTTAAATTATAATATTTACTAGCATCTAGTTTGAGAAACACTGGACTAGATCACACACACACACACACACACATCGTGACATCTCTCCTGTATACACACACACGTCATGTGAGCTCTCTCCTTTACACACTCCCTTATCTTGTGCAACACACCACAGACATACATTCAGGCAATAAAGAGTATAGAGTAGACAGCAGCCTTTCATTTACATTCCACAGTAAAAAGCATACATCTGTACATCTGTGTGTGTGCGTGGGTAGTAGAATGTGCTACCGTGTGTGTGTGTGTGCGTGTGGGTGTGTGCGTGTGTGTGTGTATGTGCGTGTGTGTGTGTGTGTGTGTGTGTGTGTGTGTGTGTGTGTGTGTGTGTGTGTGTGTATGTGTGTGTGTGTGTGTGTGTTAAAGGGGACAAGTCAGGTGATCTATTGTGTCTTTAGTTCCTTCAGTCCTTCCAATTGCGCCTCTGAAAAGAGAAATAAAAAGTAACATTTGACTAAGTCTCTCTCTCTCTCACACACACACACACACACACACACACACACACACACACACACACACACACACACACCACACACACACCCACACACACACACACACACACACACCTGTGCTGTCTTTGACTGGACTCCAGAGTGTCAGTGCGGAGACTAGTTTGGGTTTCCATGTCAACTGCATTGAAACAGACTCCTCCTCTTCCCCATCCCCTCGGTCCTGGAATCACACACACACACACACACACACACACACACACACACACACACACACACAATCATAATCATAAATACACACACACACACACAATCATAATCATAAATACACACACACACACACACACACACAATCATAATCATAAATACACACACACACACACACAATCATAATCATAAATACACACACACACACACACAATCATAATCATAAATACACACACACACACACACACAATCATAATCATAAATACACACACACACACACAATCATAATCATAAATACACACACACACACACAATCATAATCATAAATACACACACACACACACACACACACATAATCATGATCACAAACACACACACACACACACATAATCATAATCACAAATACACACACACACATAATCATAATCACAAATACACACACATACATAATCATAATCACAAATACACACACACACACATAATCATAATCACAAATACACACACACACATAATCATAATCACAAATACACACACACACACACATAATCATAATCACAAATACACACACACACAAAATCATAATCACAAATACACACACACACACATAATCATAATCACAAATACACACACACACACACACAATCATAATCATAAATACACACACACACACACAATCATAATCATAAATACACACACACACATAATCATAATCACAAATACACACACACACATAATCATAATCACAAATACACACACACACACACATACATAATCATAATCACAAATACACACACACACATAATCATAATCACAAATACACACACACACACACGCACATAATCATAATCACAAATACACACACACACACAATCATAATCACAAATACACACACACACACATAATCATAATCACAAATACACACACACACACACACAATCATAATCATAAATACACACACACACACAATCATAATCATAAATACACACACACACATAATCATGATCACAAACACACACACACACACACATAATCATAATCACAAATACACACACACACATAATCATGATCACAAACACACACACACACACACACATAATCATAATCACAAATACACACACACATAATCATAATCACAAATACACACACACACACACACACACATACATAATCATAATCACAAATATACATACACACACATAATCATAATCACAAAAATACACACACACACACACACACACATAATCATAATCACAAATACACACACATAATCATAATCACAAATACACACACACACACACAATCATAATCACAAATACACACACACACACATAATCATAATCACAAATACACACTCACACACATAATCATAATCACAGATACACACATACACACATAATCATAATCACAAATACACACACACACACATAATCATAATCACAAATACACACACACACACACATATTCATAATCACAAATACACACACATAATCATAATCACAAATACACACACACACATATTCAAAATCACAAATACACACACACATAATCATAATCACAAATATACACACACATAATCATAATCACAAATACACACACACACATAGTAATGATCACAAAGACACACACACACACACACATCATAATCATATCAAATACACACACACACACATAAACATAATCACAAATTCACACACACACACACACACACATACATAATCATAATCACAAATACACACACACACATAATCATAATCACAAATACACACACACACACACACACACACACACACACACATAATCATAATCACAAATACACACACACACACACACACACACACATACATAATCATAATCACAAATACACACACACACACATAATCATAATCACAAATACACACACACACACACACATAATCATAATCACAAATACACACACACACAATCATAATCACAAATACACACACACACACATAATCATAATCACAAATACACACACACACACATAATCATAATCACAAATACACACACACACACACACACATATTCATAATCACAAATACACACACACATAATCATAATCACAAATATACACACACATAATCATAATCACAAATACACACACACATAATCATAATCACAAATACACACACACGCACATAATCATAATCACAAATACACACACACACATAATCATAATCACAGATACACACATAATCATAATCACAAATACACACACACACACATAATCATAATCACAAATACACACACACACATATTCATAATCACATATACACACACACACACACACATATTCATAATCACAAATACACACACATAATCATAATCACAAATACACACACACACATAATCATAATCACAAATACACACACACGCACATAATCATAATCACAAATACACACACACACACACACACATAATCATAATCACAAATACACACACACACACACACACAATCATAATCACAAATACACACACACACACACATAATCATAATCACAAATACACACATACACACACACACACATAATCATAATCACAAATACACACACACAATCATAATCACAAATACACACACAATCATAATCACAAATACACACACACACACTCATGATGATCATACACACACACACTCATGATGATCATACACACACACACACACTCATGATGATCATACACACACACACACACACACTCATGATGATCATACACACACACACTCATGATGATCATACACACACACACACACACACTCATGATGATCATACACACACACACACACACACTCATGATGATCATACACACACTCTGGGCCAGAGGTGTTCAGATTCTCCACCAACATGTTTGCATTAGACAATGAAATTTGAATGACTTTGTGTGGCACACTCAAGGAAAATGATCATACACACACACACACACACACACACACTCATGATGATCATACACACACTCTGGGCTGACTTTGAATGACTTTGTGTGGCACACTCAAGGAAAATGATCATACACACACACACACACACACTCATGATGATCATACACACACTCTGGGCTGACTTTGAATGACTTTGTGTGGCACACTCAAGGAAAATGATCCTAGTGGCAGCAGTAGACTGCCGCCATCTTCAAGCCTTCATGCCTGAAGTTGTGTCTGCCTGCTGTGATCACACCCTCAGAGTCCTTCCCGTAAGGTTTCTACTTGCAGTGCTTTTTAAGGACAAAGAAAGGTAGGCTGACAGGCTAAAGGGCAGGGCAGGATATCCAGTTCCTAACTGTAAGATGAGAGAAGCACAATTAAAGTACAGGGAGAATGTTGTTATTTAGGCCTACAGATGTTTGCACAAACCCGAAATGTCCAATTACAGATGTCAGTCTGTGGCGCATTTCTTAATGTATGAAATTCAGAATGATTCATTTGGGTGATTTTATTTTTTCCATTATTGTCATGTTGTAAATGAGGCCCCAACGTTAAAAACAATTAGTCGTTGATTGGCACAACATGTCAAAAAGGTTGGCGACCCCTGGTTTAACATGATTATTTCATTATAAATATTATTGTTTTGGAACAAATGAGGGTCAGTTCAGTTGTGTTTAAGCTGCAGGTTCCACTGCTGAAGAGCAGCGCAGAGCACATTTTCATGTTTAGCCAAAGCAACGAATGTCCAGTTTAACAGGCACAAGAGGTGTTCTTCTCATAATAAAGATCTCATCAATGAAAAGCATTAACTGTATTTTGTATTTTCATTTTTAATATATAAAAGGTTCAAATAATAATAATAATAATAATAATAAAAGGGTGAGGAGATGGTGATTCTGGAGATGGTCTCAGAAGGATCTGTGTTCTGCGTATTTATGTTGCCTTTAATTTCTCAAAATGTAGCAGGGAAAAGGCTAAAGTCCTTGTCTGTTGTTTGTATGCAGACAAAATGAGTCATGAGTCTACAAGTAAGTGAGAGTGATTATTAGATTTCATTACATTCTAATGTGTGGCTGTTAAATGCAGAACAACAATATTAACTGTACAGACTAACTGTCATTAGTAAAGAACATATACATGCCAACTGCGGTGTTTCATGTCTTGAAAAAATCATGTCTGAGGGACCTCAGCTGTGCTGCTGCAACAGCAAACACCACAGAATTAGCATTAGCACTCATGTGAACTACTGGCACAGACTAGCCATCCCTTTCACCTTCTCAAAATTCAATCATTCAGTGGGATCATGAGTTTAATGTGGAGCCTAATGACAAAATTTGAGATCCTCTTGTAAAGAGTCACCCACAAGCTTATGTGCCACCAGTTTGATTTTCAACTAAAAGTGGCATGAAATCAACACCTATCAGCTTTAATTAGCCACCTGTGCCATCAAAACTACCCTAAACTATCAGTGAAATATGGCTAGAGAACTAGCTAGCTATGCAACTAGCAGCTAAAGTATCAGACATTGTTAAATAGCAACAGACAAACTTATTTACTGTTATACTTTACTTCTGTCAACAACCATCACATGGGAAGAAACCAACTTTATGTTTTTTTTCCAAAAAAGTCAGCTAATAACTTATTGCTGGATATTTTGCTAACTGTTCCCCTGCTTGGTTTAACAGACAGAAGCCACAAGAAACTGTAGTTTTATCAAAACATCTGTGTGCAGTTAAAACTTAAAACAGTAAGTAGACATCTGAAAAAAGAGATGACGTACTCTTATTAAACATCTTCTTCACTCTTCAGTCTTCCTCACACAGGGAGATGAACTTTTCCTCTCAAGTAACGTTTTACAGCTTGAAATTTGACAGGAAGTTTCACATTTCACCACTATGTGCACCAACTTCACCACTATGTGCACCAACTTCAGTGCAAAAGTACACAAAGGCACGACACAGAAATGCACTATTAACACACCATTCCAAGGGTATAATATTAACACACCATTCCGAGGGTATAATATTAACACACCATTCCAAGGGTATAATATTAACACACCATTCCAAGGGTATAATATTAACACACCATTCCAAGGGTATAATATTTCTATTATCTTGTTGAAATGCGGTTTGAAACTGAATCTGTATCTACCCCAGTGGACTGGTGTCCCAGTGACCTATCTCTTTTAGAGGTGTAGACAGACACAGTTTCAAACTACCAACCTAAAGGTTGGGTCAAACATAACAACCCAATATAAGTTAAACTGACCCAATAAATAGTCAAATTGTGGATTAAAATTTAACCCAGCATTTCTAGAGTGCATATTCCACACACACACTCAGCCCCAAAGCCATAACTTAGTATACATATTCCACATATGCTAGGCCACCTCATCAATTTCATGCTGTCTCGGTAGCAGCCTTGGCACAGAAGATGAATCAACACACATACACACACACACACACACCAACACACATCCATACACATATACACTGATACATCCATACACACACACCAACACACATCCATACACATATACACTGATACATTACATTTACATTTATGCATTTAGCAGATGCTTTTATCCAAAGTGACTGACATTTGTCAACTATCAACTACATCAGGGTGAAGTGCCTTTGCTCAAGACACAACAGTGGATTCAAACCTTAACCTCTACACCACCACTGCCCACTGACACACACACACACACACACACACACACAGTGAAACATGCACCAACACACTCAATGAAACACATCCACACACACACAGTGAAACATGCACCAACACACTCAATGAAACACATCCACACACACACACACACACACACACACACACAGTGAAACATGCACCAACACACTCACTGAAACACATCCACACACACATACCTGGTCTACCTGCACGTATTCTCCATGCTGCTCACAGCCCAAGTCAAACACATATTTCCCTGGACCTGAGGGCTGCACACACACACACACACACACACACAGCCACACACAGACATAGGGTTAAATGACAGACACACACAGACACACACACACACACACACACACACACACAGACACACACACACACAGAGAGAGAGAGAGTTAAAGGACACACACACACACACACACACACAGAGAGATAAAGGACACACACACAGACACAGAGAGAGAGAGAGAGAGAGAGAGAAAGTTAAAGGACACACACACACAGACACACACACATAGAGAGAGAGAGAGCTAAAGGACACACACACACACACACACACACATAGAGTGAGAGAGTTAAAGGACACACACACACACACACACACACTTAGAGTGAGAGAGTTAAAGGACACACACACACACACATAGAGTGAGAGAGTTAAAGGACACACACACACACACACACACACATAGAGTGAGAGAGTTAAAGGACACACACACACACACACACACACACTTAGAGTGAGAGAGTTAAAGGACACACACACACACACATAGAGTGATATCCATGAGACTCACATTGTTGTTGTGGAAGTTGCCCTGGAGTCTGTGGTTGAGATGGATGATTTCTCCTGCTCCCTCCATCTTCCCAGAGGCCCATGAACCACAGTACTGGGAACCAGTGGCCTTGTACGTATACACACCCTGACCATGCCTAACACACACACACACACACACACACCAGAGATTAGGATACAAACACACACACACATCAAATATTAGGATACAAACACACAGACACACATCAGAGATTAGGATACAAACACACACACACACATATCAGAGATTAGGATTCAAACACACACACACAAACACACATCAGAGATTAGGATACAAACAAACACACACACACACACACACATCAGAGATTAGGATACAAACACACACACACACACACATCAGAGATTAGGATACAAACACACACACACATCAAATATTAGGATACAAACACACACACACACATCAGAGATTAGGATACAAACACACACACACACATATCAGAGATTAGGATTCAAACACACACACACAAACACACATCAGAGATTAGGATACAAACAAACACACACACACATCAGAGATTAGGATACACACACACACACATCAGAGATTAGGATACAAACACACACACACACACAAATCAGAGATTAGGACACACACACACACACAAATCAGAGATTAGGACACACACACACACACATCAGAGATTAGGATACAAACACACACACACACCAGATATTAGGATACACACACACATACATCAGAGATTTGGACACACACACACACATCAGAGCTGGCTAAACAGCTGCTTAGGGTGATAGATTTGTGTGACGCCAAACAAAACATCCGAAAGTGAACTGAAGCACCAATTTAATCAAATAAACTAGATCAACATAGAACGCCCCACACACTGATTTGACAGCATGATGTCATGACTACACATTGTTTAGGGGAGGGTGCTATATGGTTTAACGTGTGAACCAACATAAAAGTGGAGAGGTCAACTCTGGAAACGCTCCAAACCCTCAGGTGCACAGGGACAAAATGGAGGCAAGAGGAGGAGAAGAAAGCCAGTTCTAGAGGTATATTTATGTTAACAGTATTAAGTAAGTATAGAACAGTATACAGTAAGTGTTCAAATCAAAGTTGTGTTTTGTGCATCACTGTTAGAACTTGCTGGGATCTATCAGAGGTCTGTTTACCAGCCAGTAGACTAGAGCCATCAAGACAGATGCAGAGATGTACATGACTGATGCAGAGATGTACATGACTGATGCAGAGATGTACATGACTGATGCAGAGATGTACATGACTGATGCAGAAATGTACATGACTGATGCAGAGATGTACATGACTGATGGCCAGTGTGGGATTTTGTGTTTCTATTTCATTTCTATTTTTTAATCATCAACTGTAAAATTATAATACTGAATAATCTGCAAATACCCTGAACACTGGGAGAGCTTGCTTGCGTAGAGGTAGGAGCTAACAATTGCAAGCTTATCTGTCTATCTGTGCAGTATCTAGCAAGGTTCACTGTGTAACTAGTTTATTAACAGTTTGAAAAGCAAGGCTACATGGCTTTTTGTCATGTCACACACATAATGATTCAGTTATGTTTCTTTTAAGCCACCTGTGTAGGCAGGCTAGGCAAACTGTGAGTATTAGCCGTGGTTTTGTGCTGTAGCCTAGGTTACGTTACCGTGGGGTAGATTAGGACACACACACTGGCCACGTCTACCATACAAATCCGAGATTAGAATACACACACACACACACACTGCCTGTGCCTAAGAGACAGACCAGAGATCAAAATACACACACACACACTGCCCCTGTGAAAGAGACAGGAATACATGAGGCTACTTGACAGAAAGTCAATGTTGAATTTTCTCATTCCACACAGAAGTGTGTGAGAGAGATCTGTGTATTTGTGTTCACATATGTGTGAACTCCAGCTTAAGTGTGTGTGTGTGTGTGTGTGTGTGTGTGCGCGCATGTGTGTCTGTGTCTGTCTGTGTGTGAGAAATGCGGTCAGAACACCTCTGATGACGAAGCCACTCCCCATCATAGGAGTCTCCATTGGGGTATGTGTAAACCCCATGGCCCTGACGCACATCCTCAACCCAGCTCCCTGGGAGAGGGAGAGAGAGAGAGAGAGAGAGAGAGAGAGAGAGAGAGACTCATTCATTTCTTGTGTCTTGGAAAATGCAAAGTGTTTCATTCATATATACTTTTACCGCACCCTCATATTTGGACCCGTCCGGGTAATAGAAGACCCCGTGACCATGCTTCAAATTTTGGTAGTACTCTCCGATGAACCGGGCGCCGTTCTTGAACCGATAAGTTCCCTTCAACAGAGAACAGACAAGTGGAATGTGCGTTTACATGTAAAGTTAACTTGAGGCTGTCAAGGAGATGAGAGTCGGGACGGGGAAATGAAAAGGTCAATGCACACCTGACCGCATCGCTTGCCGTTTTCATACTGGCCTTGATAGGTGTCTCCATTCGGGAGTGCGGCTCTGCCAAGACCATGTCTCTCTCCGGCTTCATTCCTTTCTCCCTCGTACTCCTAAAGCAGTGAATGCAGACAATGCTGTTATCTATATCATAGCCATCTTTTCTTTAGCCAGCTATTGATAGCTAACGATAACAGTTATCGATAATGTCGCCGATGTTGTCTGACATCATATCTGATCTCACCCCAAGGTAGCCCTGTTCGTCGTCAAAATCCACGGATCCGGCGTCTGACATTATTCGAAGAGTAATTAATAAAACCTACGATTAAGCAGCTTTACTTGGGCTTCGGCTAAACCAAAACACAAGGAGCTGGGCTTCAGTTTACTGTTGTCATGACAACCACACGCCAACGACAACGCCCTGGGCTGTTCTATTTTAGTGTAGCTCATGTTCGCACCTTAAATCAGATCTGTTACAGCGAATGTTAACATCCACCAAAGGGAAATAATTATGGATAAATTATTCTTGGACATTTATCTTTCACAAGTGTTTGACACTGACAATTAAAGCAGGCATATTGATTGTAAGAACTCTCGCTTGACAACAGTTGACAAAAATGCATGATGAGCGTATCATGAGGAGTTTATCCCGTCAAAATCCGGATACAGTCTCTACTATGTAATAGTGCCGGACATTCCTGTTTCACGTGTACAAGTTGGACAAGTTGATGGTGCGCGCGCCTCCCTTTGAAAGTGGCGACAGACACACGGAGCCCACGCGCTCACCGAGTGCAGGCAAAACCAGTTCCGCGTCATGACGTCAGCGTGTTGAGCAGCGCAAGCTGTGTGTGTGTCTGTCCGAATCAGGAAGTCCTTTATGAGGCGAACTGCCACACAAGCACGGGAAGAAACGATTCTACCGTGGTTTCGCCGCCTTGCAAATCCCGGTAAGACCCACTGTTATACATACCGAGTAGAACCGAAAACAGTAAAGACGAGAACCAGTTCAACATACTGTGTTTTAGGAGTGATGACAGGGAAGGCTCCTCACTATGTGTTGATCTACTAGGACAGAGTCGTCATTAGAGCCTAATTAAGTTAGTTAAGTCCGCTCGGAAATGCTGCCTGATCAGGATTGTCGTCCGTAAAACAGATTTGGATGTGTTGAATGTTGATGTGGAATCGAGGTGCTGCATTAACGTCGCTCCCGCGAGGACACTGTTAATTAGCGACACTATTAGGAAGGATGTAGAACTTTGATGTGAACTGTGATCTGATCTGAGACTGGATGGTTAGTTTGATCTGAGCTGTGATCTGATTGATTTGACACAAGACTAGTTAGTTAATGTATGTCTGTATGTTTGATGGGCTGCTAATGGGGTCAGGTGTGGTGTGGCTGTGCACTCATGTGTCCTGAGACTGGACGGTTAATGGGTTAGTGAGGTCTGATGTGGTCCAGTGTAGTGTGATTTATTTTGGTGTGATCTGATGTGGTCTGATATGGTGTGGTGAGGTCTAATGTAGTCTGGTGTGGTCTAATGTAGTCTGGTTTGGTCTAATATGGTGTAGTGTGGTCTAATGTAGTCTGGTTTGGTCTAATGTGGTGTGGAGTGGTCTAATGTAGTCTAATGTAATGTGGTATAGTCTGGTGTGGCCTAATGTGGTGTGGTGTGGCTGTGATCTGATGTGTCTGAAGACTGTTGTGGTATGGGTCTGAGTTGTAGACCTGGGGGGTTTACTATGAAGCCAGGTTACTGGCTAAACTGGGTAACTTCTGGAGTAACCGCTGATCTAAAAGCAACATATCACTTCAGAAACAACTGCTGCTCAATGGAGGTTCTTTTAGAGATCAGTGGGAACTCCCAAAGTTTTCCGGGTTAACCAGTTAACCAGGCCCCTGGTCACCAGGGACAATAAACAGTATGGAGGGAGAGAGAGATAGAGAAAGAGGGGGAGAGATAGAAGGAGAAAGAGACAGAAGGAGTTAGAGGGAGAGATGAGCTTCAGTTAGAGGGAGAGATGAGCTTCAGTTAGAGGGAGAGGCAAAACTATTTCTTCAGTTAATGCATTAGCTTCTTACAACATAGATGAATCTTGTTTGTTTGGCTAAATTTAGCCTTGCTGCCAAGCCTTTGTCTTGACATCCCTCATGACGTTTGTACTGACTTAAACATTAGACAAAATGTCTAGTATTACCAGAGAATGAATGCAAACACTGATCAGAATTTTTTAGGGATTCATCCTGTTTTAATCCACAAGTGAATATTGTGGGAAGCCTGTCTGTTCCACTGAGCTATGCTCTATCTACAGCCAGTTCACATCTGTTGTGGGCAAGTGGGTATTAGCACAGCGCAGCACAGGAGCGACATCTACCATTCAGGAGAATAGAGCCACTGTTGGTGCATCTGTCCAGTTTGGTCAAACACAGGTGTAGAGATATACACAGGTATATCAGTGATGTCAGCCATTGTGCACGCAGTGGCAGACGCATCGAGTATATCGAGCCCATTAGAGGGAGAGAGATAAAGGTAGAGAGGGATGGAGAGAGAGAGGGAGAGAGATAGATAGAGTTAGAGGGAGGGAGAGAGAGAAAGGGAGATGGAGCTCTTAAGATGCATGAACTAAATATTGAAATAAGTCAGCTCATCCAGTTGGTCCTAAGACTACAGCAGAAAACCAAAACTAACACGACTGCCAACACCCCACATGAAAGAGCTGTTGTAAAGCATGAAAAGAAAAACACTGGAACAAAAACAGAGTTACAAACGTACACCTCATTAGTCATCGTTGCTAAATCCAGAACTTTGAATTAAAGTGCATCCAGAACTTGTTGAACCGATGATGCATCAGAAAGGCCAAAAGAATAACTAAGGACTCCAGCCATCCTAGTCATGGACTGTTTCAGCTGCTACCTGGCAAGTGATATCGCAGTCTTAAGGCTCGGACCACCTGACTCTAGAACAGCAATGGAGGAATAACAGCAACAGCCTAAACTTTGCATGTCAGTTTTTGCTGCAGTTTATTCTACTTTTTTCTCTCACATGCACATAAACACAAAAACACACGCACACATTTATGCACACATTTACACACACACACACACACTTAATACTTAAAACTTTGTTATTTTTTTTTTTTTTGAGGAGCCAAAAAACACAAGCATTTTACTCTCTTATATTCTAGTATAATGACATGTAACAAATATTATCTTGAGTCTTGAATCTTGGTTGAAAATATTTATCAGGTGCGGCCATCTCGAAATAAATCTTTCCGGTTCTCTGATTGGGAACTCCATGGTGCATCACTATGTCTTACCTGAGTGAAACGCCTGTTATTAAGACGGGCTTACACATTCCACATTCCACATTCCAAGCGTAAATATTCCTTCCGTTCAGTTGCCCCCTTTGTGAAGGGGGATGGATGCGGGACATCTTTGGTTTTGTAAATATTTCCTTTCATTTAGTCATTTCTGTTTTTGTGTTTTTCATGTAGATGTCCTGAATGTTTTTTTGTTATATTTATTTAACATTTATATTTATTTGTATAGATTTTGTTGTATTTTGTTGAAATTAGTAATGATTTGAACAGTCAAAATATAAAGTTTAACCTTTGACTCATCTTGGAGGTTGATGGTGGTGTGTTGACCTCAATATAATTTAATTAACACTCTGTTAAATCAATTAGCTCATTATTTCGGGGAAAACTACAACTTGTGTCTGTGTCTTCTGAACAGGACTTCATATATGAAATTATACTATACCACAATTTATATTGTCTATGCTTGAAATTATACCAGTATATGCCGACTATGGTTGAAATTCTGCCAATAACGTCTGTGCTTGAAACTATACAGCTATACTGTCTGAGCCTAACCCTATCTGGTCTATGCTTAAACTTATAAGCCAATTTGAGTTTCAGGCCAAATTGCCCAGCCCTGCTGTGTACATACATGTGTGCAGTGATTGTATGCGTGTTTTACTGGAATGTTTGATGTGTCTCGTGGGTGTGTGTGCGTGTGTGTGCGTGTGCATGCAAGCGACTGGATAGGTTCACATAAACACAAACTGGTCAGGCAGATTTTAAACAGCTGCTCTCTTGACCAACCATTCTGGGATCCACCACTAAGTCTTCTCCTCTCTCCTTGTGTTTAGGGGCCAGTTCACCTCTGAGGACGGCAACATGAACGCCGATGACTGTATGAATGTGTCTTGGTGTTAGTTTGAACCTGAGTGTGTTTTAAGTACGTGTGTGTGTGTGTGTGTGTGAGATTGGTTGTCATGGCGCCAATACCCCCTGGAGTTCGTTTCCTCACCTCCTTCAACAGGGACCAATGGTGAGTTAGTGTGTGTGTGTGAGTGTGAGTGTGTGTGTGTGTGATGGAATTCTCTTTCTGTATCTGTCTCATATCAGTTTGTACTTCTGGCTCACACTGGTTCTCAAAGAGTCTTAAAGTAGTATCCTTGACTAGAGTTCTTGGTAGAGTCCTTGGTAGAATGCGACCTATCAGGTCAGGTCCTTCAGAGATGAGGCCGGAGTGCCACTAGTAATCAGTAAAATGTAAAGTTTAAAGGTTCTTGGCATTGGAACAGTCCTACAGTGATGTAGTAGGAGGATTCATCCTTAACATAGACTGTTCTATCTGTCTAAGTGTCCCACTAGGATTAATATTCTGCTCAGGCGTGGAAATCAAGACCCAGGAGTCGAGTAGAACTGAGAATCTGACGCTTCAGTTCAGTAGACACTTACCCCTCCGACATTATCAGTTCTTCTTGTCAATGACGGCATGTTTTACCAACACAAAACTGAAACAGACATGAAACATTTCTACATGGTTTCCTTCATTCTGCTAAGCTGTTAAAGTCACCTCAGTACTATAGGCCACATAGGAACCCTATGCTGATACTGAAAATCTGTGTAGAATACCTTCTAAACAGTACGGAGAGGATTGATGACAGAATTGATAAGCAGATTTTATAGTTTTATTGATATTGATGTCTGAGTGTTCCTTCTGTCTTCCTATCAGTCTCTACCTGTTCATGTGGTCAAAGGTCAAAGGAGATTAACACCCAACTGTCTAACAAATGTGTTTCATTTAGGCGTGACCGTGTGGTATGTGTCTCTGTCTGGTATGTGTGTGTGTGTGTGTGTGTGTGATAAAAGGCAAGTCCTGATGGACTTTGATCTCCAGTAGCAGGACATACTGTCACTGTGTGTGTGCTTATGTGTGTGTGCTTATGTGGGTGTGCTTATGTGTGTGTGCTTATGTGTGTGTGCTTATGTGGGTGTGAGTATGCGTCAGCGAGAAAGAGTTGAAAGTAAGTGTCTGTCTGTCTGTCTGCTGTGTTTCTGTCTGTGTGTATGTGTGTTTACTGGTCCTGGGATATTGTGTTTTACAAATATATACAAATACATAAAAATCCACAATACAAGTAAAACAAAAATGAACTGCATGAGACATGTGACATGCAGTTCCTTAAAGAACCTAACTCTTCCTCAAAGAACCTAACTCTTCCTCAAAGAACCTAACTCTTTCTTCAGGCAAGACACAGCAGATGAAAACATAGATTTTTCATCTTCTAGTCAAATCTGAGATCCTTAACATGTAATCTTTCACTCCAAATGACATCATTACACTTTGCCTGTGACTTTTATCTAAGATTCATCAAAAGTTTGCATTGTAACGTACTGTGTCGTATCACGCTCTAATTTTGTTCTGTGTTGTAAGTCATTTTGGACAAAAGCATGTGTTCAAGGAGGTGGTTGCTCTTAACCCATACCCTAGTCATGAAATAGTGAAGCTTGAATGCTCATCATCAATCAATTATGCTCACAAGCACATGAATTAGGAGGCAAAAGTCATGGGCAGCAGACTGCTCATAAATGTAAAACGGGGTGAGGCTGTTCTCCACACAGGCTCATTGGATCAGATGAAGGCAGAAATATGTTTA